>JAPMOR010026120.1:193159-217394 GCA_026543865.1 Argiope aurantia
CATTTCAATTATTGAAAAAGAATAAAAATAAATAATGCCTTGATGTAAAATATGTATATGAATTCCAGTAAAGCAAAGGAATAAGCAAAGAATACATTATTTAAAAATATTTTATATCAATCAAGTTCTATCTCAATAAAGTACAAGAAAACAAATCTGATATTATATTATTACAGCATTTTTTTAAAAAGGAATAAAGTTACTACAAAATTGAATAGAAATATTTGAAACTGCTATATATTAAACTTTCATTGTGTTACATAATTACATTTTGATAACATGATCATTTTAGCATTAAAAAATAAAATATGTTCTTGTAAAAATGAGAACAAAAAAATATGATCAACACAAATGTATAATTTTTAATTTCATTCATTGAAAGATGGAAAAATGAACAAAACATTTAAGTAAAATATACTAAAATGTCAAGTAGCTTGAAGGCAAAAGAGTTTTTCAATTTAATCATATTTCTGCTAAAAATAATTCCATAATAGATCTGAAACCTTTCGATAAATGACACGAATATAATATATTACTAATCTATTAAAGAAGATTTTTTTTTAAAAAAAAAAGAACTAAGATTACTTCAAAAATGAATAGAAATATTTTAAACACATAGTATGATATAGATTAAAAATCCCATAGAATTGGAAAATTTTCCTTTCGATAATTTGATTATTACAGAATTAAACTAAAGATGGGTTTTACGGAGTAAGATACGAAAACCAGAAACGTATAAGTTTTTGTTTGATTTATTGAAATAGAGAAAATAAAATTTATTAAAAAGTTCCTATAAAATAGAAGAAAGAGAAACAAACTTAATAATATTTTGATCACAAATAATTAAATAGCAAATATAAACCACCTCGATAAAATATAAGAATGCAAAAACGTAAGTAAATTAATAAAGATTTTGTTGAAAGGAAATAAGATTATTGATAAAACCAATAGAAATATTTTATATAGATAATATGACACAGATTAAATCTCCCACCATTTTGAAGAATTCCATTTAGACAGAATGATTATTTTAACATTAAATAATAGAGATAAGATTTAAGAAATAAGGCTAAAAAAATAGGAAGAACAGAAACATTTAATTTGCATTAGATTTATTAATATAGAAAAAAATAACCCCTTCAAGTAATTCGATTTAAAATTTCCAATTGCTTAAAGGAAAAAGCAAAAGGAAAATTATTTAATTCGTTATAATAGAAAAAAAAGTAAACAAAGCATCACAGAACTTCAAATTATCGTTTGAAAGCAAATTTCAGATAAAGCGTCACGTGATTCAGACAGAAAAAAAATTCCTGAATAATTGGTTTTCGATAATATAGAATGACTTAAGGTTCCCTAATCAGAAATTAAGTGTTTCGTCGATGCAGATGTGTAATATGTTTCATAAAATTTGTTTTATCATGAAAAAAAAACTTATGTTTTTTATAAAGTCGACGTCGATGGTAAAAAAGTGCATTAAAATATTATGTTTTGCATTTGAGACCTTAAACAATTTTTCAAAAGATACTCAACGATGGGTAATTATTTTGTATTTTAAACTAAAATCATTGATCTTGAATCTTTTTCCACAAAATTAAAATTATATTAAATATTGTTGCTGTAAGTTAAGCTAAATAGTAGAATCAAAATCGATAACCATATTTCAAAAAGTCTGAAATTCACAGTTTTCCTACATCTGATTTTAAAACATTTGAATTACTAATTTCTTAAATATACAAATATTCCGAACAAATTTGAGGGTAATTTGATTCTGAGCTTCAGTTTGACAATAACATGAAGAGATTACCGCTCAATTAATGTATTTTCTAAAACGATTTCACAAGATAAAGTTAGATCTAATCATTAAATTATCTTACTGGGAAAGGAATACAAAAATTCTGGAATACGTAACCGATGTCTTTTGGAACCAGCCGGTGTGGTCTCTCCAGAACTTTCTCACATACTCTTTAATAAAAGTATTATTCCAGTGAACACCTTGAATGGCATTGGTGTAAAATAGTTATAAAATATTAATCTTGGGCTTGAATTAAGCACTTTTACTGAATTTATCGTAAAATCGTTGGAGAGTGTTTCGGCGATTAATCCATGGCATGTAGCCAAAAGTATCCAAAAAACGAATTTGGGTTTCAGACTTGTTCTTCCTAACCGATTGAAACAAAAATATGACATAAGTAAAGAGTGCACATGTAGTTGCAAAATCCCTTACCAAATTTGTTGTTGTTTCTAATGGCACTTGTCATAGACAAGCCCACTGACTTTAGAAGTCAATAATTTTAAGCCAAGGCTGCGTCTCTTGTTTCTTCAGTAGAGCCATCTAGGGCCAAGAGTACCACTTAGCTACACACACGTCACAATACTTTTTACGGAGCGGATTCATTTCATTCACTCATCCACAGATCGTAATTTAGATCCAAATCAGAGAACCTTCACCCCTGATCCAGTAACCCCTGTGGTATTACTCTCGACATGGAGGACTTTGTGACCACGACAGATTTATACGTGTGCGAGTCACTACACACACACGGAGAGTCTTCAGGCGGTGGGGTTCGAACTCGCAACCCAAGAGACGCGAATCCAACGCCCTATCAACCAGACAATCCCGGCTGATTATATTACCCATTACTTACCAAATTAAGTCACTGCATTTTTGAGTTATCGCGTTTACGTGTTTCGGACCAAAAGATGATCAACCACTTGGTGGATTTCGTTCTAAAATTTGGTAGACATCTATACTAAAGATGTTAAATGCGTGTACCAAATTTTACTCACCTAGCTCTCTTCGCTTTGTACTTATCGTGCTAACTTACATTCGAGCAGCCGGATAAATAGAATTGCCCTTAAAAGATTTTACTCGAAATTTTATTTAAATCCACAAATTTGGTTTTAAGCCTGTATACCAAATTTCGTATGTCATGCTCAAAGAAATTTTGAGTTATCTTCGTTACAGACGAACAGACATTTTCCAAAGAAGTGTTTTTCGAACTCAGGGAGGTCTGAAACATGGAGATTCGTCAAAATCTCGAGTTCGAATTTTTAGACGATTACTTGTATGCGTATATGAGAAAGAAATATTAAAAAAATTAGTTTATCCAACTTGTAGAATTTTTTTATTGATTACTATTGTTTTTATTTCCAATGTATTTTAATTGGTAAAGTTATTTATTATTTTTTTTCTAGAATGAAGAGTAATTTATATTTTACGTATTTGTTTATCATGCAATTTTTGCAACTACTTTATATTATTTTAGTTAATAAACTTCACTTCAGAGAATGTAATCACATTTTGCTGAACGCATTAAAACCATCTGAATAGTGTCTTGATCGTTTGTTAAAATATTTAATTGGTGATATATAATTATGAAACCTATTTCAATATTGCAACTACACAGCAATATATCAATTTTCTATAAAAATGATTTCACAAACTAAATCAACATGTTGCGAAATATTCTGCAACATATTTCTATCTACTTTATCATTTATAAGACTTTAACCCTATCTAAAATAATGAATAATTCTGGGACATAGAAATAGAACACAATTCCAAGGCATTGAAAAATAAAATCTTCATTCATACTGGAAATCATTTTAGATTTTCGATACATTATTTTTCATTTTCTTTCATATTGCTTAACAATTGTTGGAATTATTCATTAACATATATATATGCATGTACATTTGCGAATGTTTTGGAATTTTTTGACAAAGAATAACAGTGAAATGAGAAGAATTTAATATAAATTTTAAAATAGTAGAGAATGTTGTTTTCTTATTACGCTTATACATTCATATGAAAAGATGCTGGGAATTTTCATTTGCATATGAAATTATTTTTACAAGTTAATTAACAAGATATATCAGATGAAGAATATTTATTCCCTTTTATTTGCAGAGTACGTAATTTTCGTTCTAATTCAATATATTTAAATCAATTAAACTTGATGAATTTCTTTAAAATATTTCAGCTATTTGTAAAAATACATTTAAAGTTGTAAGAACTGTTAGAAGCATTGCTCACTTTATTACTATTTCCTATGATATAGTTACCAGGCGAAAGATTTTCAGTTTTATAGGATTATTTTATGTAGCTTTGGAATTAAATTGCATTTAAAGCAAGATTGTAAATTAGTTTCCTCTGTGAATAGAATAAGTGTTATAGAAAACTTCTTTAAGATTAAATCTTGAATCTTTAGTATTTGTAAAACTGTTTAATTAAAATGCAATTTTATGAAAGAAAGTTCGAAAACCAAGTTCCATGCTATGTATAATATTCTGCAAATATTTTAAAATAAATATATTTTTAAATCAATTTTTCATTAGAAACGCCTCAGTTAATAAATCTTTTAAATACATTCCTTAACATCTTAATACTTTATTATGCAACTGACTTAAAGCAGAATGAATTTTCATTCCATAGTGCTAAAAATTGCCAAGAAAATTCTCTGAAATTAATTGTTCAGCTGCGTCAACAAACTAATTAATATTCGTTCCAAAATTACTAGATATTTGGTATTTTTATTATGCACATTAACATTAAATAAATACTAGGACTTCCATTATGCAATGAAATTTATAAATTTATCACTGTATATTATGTATTCGAATATCCTTGCCTTCTAAAGACAATTTTAATTTTTGGGAATTTTTATACAGAACAAAAACTCATTCTAATAATATTTGACCGGTAAGCACTTAAAATTTTCAAATAAAAATCAATCAAATTGCACCAGAGGAATTAATGAAAATTGTAGAATTGAAGAATGCCCGGTTTATATTAAAACTGTAATCAACCACAACCACCAGCTGGCTACTCCAACCACCCGGAAGATACACGGGAAAGCTTGGATGACCAGTCTGCAGCAACAACAACATTGGAGGGAACTGTGGTTGAGCCCTAAAGGCCTCACTGGCCACTTTACAATCCTTCCCTAAGGAAATACGTCCCATCATCAATGGAAGGAGCCATACCCCCATCATTATTTTTTATACACACAAGGGTGACGAGAACCAACCACCATGTAGGAAGCTTCTCATCCTCAATTATGAGCCCCTCTCCCCCTCATAATAGAGAATGGGTCTGAAACTGTAATCAAAGGGACATCATGAAATGCAGTTTTCCAATATTTCAGTATACTCTCAAGTGCTTCATATATATCGAAGCATTAAAAGTTCTCTTTGCAACAGATTATGCATTTTAAAAAATGCCAAACATTTAGCCGAACATTCTTGAAGAAAATATTCATTGTTTATTTTCAAAAACAGAAATGTATGGTTATATTAACGAAATACAGTTCCTTATACAGCATGATAATAGATAAGCATTGGTGCTCCAAAACCTTTATCGGTATGCTATAAAAGGAGGTTGAACTACTTTTCCTTAAAATCCTCTTGCAGGTGCAAGAGATATCACATTATCTTTGATAAATGATAATGTTCACTTTCTAAGGACTACCTTAAAACGCCGCGAATTACTTAAATGAAATATTTGACAGCCATTTACCATGATAGTAACAACTACGCATCTCATAGAATTTGCAGTTCGAGCAGTTCTTAGTTTTAGTAGATTGCTAGAATGTGGTTCAGAACTAGTTGAGTCATATAAAAGAATCATTATTTCTTGAATAATGGTTTGGCTTAGTCTAGTTTAATTAAGTTAACGTCTCACTAATGAGAAAACGAGAGTTACTTAGGGTCACACAACGTAAATTTTAAACAATGGCTAGTTGAAGAGACCGATTCAAAGTCTGTTACATTTTTTTCAATTATTCACAACTTACCAAAGTAACAGTAATTGATCCGCTACCTCATATTTAAAGAATTGTGGACTAATATGGCGGAAACGTGTTAGAATCGAATTTTGCTTCGAGAATCGAGGATTCGGATTCAGTACCAGTCCCAACGTCATTTTAACAATGATAATGTCTTGACTTTAATATCAATTTTCCTCAGTGCTTATGAAAAAGAGAATATTTTAGAAGATCGTTGTAATATAAACAAAGAAAAATTCATGATAATAATTTAAGTTCTTGTATTATGCCACACTGAATTCCTGCCTCTTTTTGTCAAATCATAAAACTTACTAAAATCTATTATGTACCAAGACTCGAGATTCCGAAGCCAAGACTCCAAATCAGAAAGCTTACTGAATTCTAGTTTTGCACCAAGAGTCGAGAATCTGAAGTCAAGATCTTACCACTAGTCCTTTTATTCCAATAAATTGAAATTTAATTTTTTACCTCAGTGCTTTTGAGTTGGTGGATTCTGCCGCTTTAGAAGATATATACGATATGATCAAAGGAAAAATAAATCGATAAACTAACAACGAATTTTATATTGAGTCACACCAAAACTGTTGGTGACTTACTATCTCAGCCACATGTAATAGGCATATAATGGATAGATTTTTCACTAAGAGCAGATAACTCGAAGCCAAAAACACATGTTCCCACTTTCCCACTACAAATAATTTGATATTATTTTACTTCAATGCTTTTAAATATGTGTATTCGGTCTTTTTAGAGGACCTCGGGAAAGGCGAGAAAATTAAGAATTATTTTTATTATGTTACGTTTAATTCATTTGTCGCTTGCTAAGTAAGAACCATGCAACTGGTACACTTGCTGGAGTTCAATTTTGCACTAAGTGATAAAAATGTGAAACTAAGGTCTTATCACTAGTCCCCACCATCCCATCATTAATAATAAAGACCTTAAATCTGATTTTATTTTACATCTCCACTTCTGAGCTTGTGGATTTTACCCTGTGATAAGAATGATGATGACCGATATGATGAGAACCGTGATGATAAGAATGGAAAAAAATAGAGCATACCAATAATTTTTCACTTAATTTTACGAAAATGAGAGAAAATTGGGACAAAAAAGATGCTGGCAGATCCACATTATTCTATTGATAACCAATATTTTTACATCAAGTGTACAACAGAAATTGTACAGTGATTGAACTATATTCAATTAGCAGCACTTATAGAATTTTAAATCTACTTTAATCAGATGAATAATAACGTTGATTAAAAATTGAATTCATATTATGTTGATTTCCTTTTATGAAATCATTATATTTATCGAAATAACTGATTAAAAACAAAAGAAGCTAAGGAAACAGATTATATAATATTTAAAAACAGAAGTATTTGACAACATACTTCTGGCATACTTGGCAACATAATTAAATGAGTTAAACATATATCAAAGAAGCAGCGTATGACAGTAAAGCAAAAAACAAACAAGAAGAGAGTTAATGTCAAATTTCTTCTTTGATTAAAAATGCATAATTTAATTTGAAGTTCTACTAAGGTAAAGAAATTATACTTTCACTGTCTATAAAAAGAAATAATATTTCTATTATAATATCTTTAAACAGATAAATAATATTTTCCTGATTTATTATAAGATAATATTTTATAATAAAAATGTCATAATGAAATAGAGAAATATAGTCTTATAATAAAGAATGTTATAATAATACAAAAATATTATTTTATAATATTTCTTTATTTTATTTGCTATGCAGGTTAAGCTATTTTAAACACATATTCGTTCTATTCCCAATTTCAGTACAAATCATTCTTTCAATTTTGAGTGATAGAAGAACGGCAGGATACTTTTACAACCGAATTGCTGCTATCAAATATAATTAATAACTTTCTCTGCTTTTATTTTTATTGCAAGAGATCATAAACACTCATTAAAAATCGATAAAAATAGCTAAAGAATGATAATTCATTAAATTATTGGAATAGTGCTGCAGTTAAAGAAAATCATAATACGGAAATTACTATTGATTGAAACTCTGTGGATAATTCAAAGAAATCGACTTGAATAGAAATAGAAATCACTTTTAAACCTGCAAAAATCTTTGTTAGAATAGAAATATTTCAGCTTAAATGATAAATATTTGCATATAAATATTTTGAATTTTTAATACCAATAATAATAAGAAGAAAAAAGCTACTGCATTTAATAACTTGAACCTGAAACAATAATGTTTTATGTAAATAATAAAAAGAATGCAAGGAAGAAATGCACGTAAGCATCCAAAAATCATTGTTAGAAAAGCTTATAATTTCACAGAACTATGTGAAAAGTTTTACGATTAAAACTGATATGTGCTAGTAGCACACAATTTTAAATGATTAAAATTAATTTAATTTTATCATAAAACTTATTAAGCCTTAATAAGATAAATCCTTATAGTCTAAAATTATAAAAAATGCTGGTATTACATAAAAATTATTATGGTATATATTTAATTGTAATATAATAAATATGCAATAACATTTTGACTTCGAAGACACTATGGCATATTTGAAACACATTCTCAACAAAAAAATGTGTGAGAATAAAAGGTTTTAAAAAATATAATTTTAATGCTCTATTGGCGTTTCCTTTGTTAGATACAGAAAACTCAATTTTCCATTCTATATGCCTAATCTGTGAATATATTTCCAAACAGTAAAAATAATTTATTTTCCTTTGCAAATTTATAATTAAAAATCTACATTTTGTAAAAAAAAATAGAATAATACTATAGAATCCTTTAAGCCTTCTTCAATTGAAGATTAAGACTTAAACGACAAAGCAAATAAATGCTTTAGTGAAAACCTGTTGATAATTTTTTTTCATGCATAATCATTATTTGAAGAACCTTAATTAAATATTAAAAAGATGCATAAAAAATATTTGAAATTAATAACCTCCTGTTTTATTATCCGCAAGTTGTCAGTTTCTCCTCCAGTTGTGGAAGACATGTTAATGCTCTGATAAGTAATTGAATAAAATTATTTGAGAGGTAATCATTTTACACGCGAAGACTTAAAACAAGTAATTATTATTTATTTAAATAATTATTGTGGTCATTATATATATTTTATTATCGGTGGTGAGGTAGTTGAGTGTATCTTTATTTTTGAGGCCTAAATCACGCTAAACGGTTTGATTGTTTAAGTTAGGACAAGAAATTTTATTTTTAAAAACACTCATTACTTATTAAAACGTGATCTTTAGAATAATAAAATATCGTATTTTATTTGTAAAATTAAAAGTAATATTTTTTTAAACTCATTATCATCAATTCTGTGATATATTAATCTGAACAAATTTATATTTTCAGCATCCCCCCAACAGAAAATTGTTAACCAGAATTGTATTCTTGGCAAAAATACTTTCATTCTCAAAGTTTTCTCTAGCATTGACTTTCTGCTACACATTCGATGGAATATATGGTCTATTTATTATTTTTGTGCAATTTTATTAAAGTTGACTTGTTTGCGAATACTTAATTTTGTAATCAGTTGTTTACTCATTTCTTGATGAAGTACAGTCTCACATTTTTGCACTCTTCGGTATTCTAGATGACAACACACTATTTTAATATTATTTTATAATTTAAAATCAGCTAAGCTATAGCTGAATTTTTTTATTACATATACATTGCAGCACTTTGTAACAGAAATTACCAGTTACCAGTTACACCAGAACTGTGTGATATTAGATGATACTATTTTGATAATTTATGAGACATAGATTGAATGTACATCAATAAGAGAATTTTGGAACAATAAACAGTTCAATATAATTATATTATAATACTATTAAATCACCATCACCAGGTTTCCGTCTAAAAACTTTCTCCTATCAAATGAACTCATCTGCCTGAGACTGAAGGTCAATCGTCAACTCGTCAGAGCTTTTATGCTATGAATTCAATAAAAATTAATTTCGAAATTCGATAATATTATTAATAAAATATTTTTAAGTCAAAGACTTTAAAGTACAAAATACTTAAAATAAAAAATTATTATTTTTAATATGTTAATAAAATAAAAATTTAAGAACAAATAAATTTTATAATTTATTTATTATAGATAAATTTTCTGTGCTTAGTTGAAATACTTTTACGAATGTCATATTAATTATGGATTCTCTTTTGTGCTTTATGCTTTTTTTGAACAAGTATTGCTTAGTGTTTGCATTTTAATTTCCACATTTCTCTTAATTCTAGACCAGCGATTCTTCAATAGTTGATCTTAATCCTATACTTGACCAATAAAAGCAACGTTTCATAATTTTTTAAAGAACTAAATAAAAAAACTAACTTTAGAAATTTATATTTAAGATTAAAATGTAATATATATTTATATATATAAAAATTGTTATTATTTTATTAAAGTGCTGAAAATATAAAAATATTTTTTGTGAAATACATGGAATTCAAAACAAAATAAAAACTATTAAGACAATGAAAATTCAAAACTATACTTAATAAATTAAAAATTTATAATAAATATAATTGAAATTCTTATTAACATAAATGGTTTATATTCGTACCTTAAGGTTTAATAATTTTTATTTTTGGTCTCCAAAACGTTTTTGGAAATTATTTTCTATCAAAAATTTATTTTCAGAAAGTGCAAAGAATTTCTGGAATTTAAAAAAACAATCTGGAACAAACCACCATTTCAGGATGCCGTGAAGTATTATGGTTGTCGAACTCTTTACAGAGAATTTATATAATAAAATATAAATTATAGTTTACGGTTTTTATACGTTTAAATATATTAATAAGAATCTCAATTGTATATTTGAGTAATTCGTGAACTGTCCTTGGAAGGTTTATGCTTGATATCGAGAAAATTTACTTTTTCGTTTGAAATCGTAAATAATTATGAGGAATCAAATCAATATCTATCCCAAAAAATTGTACAAAAAACTACAAATTATGATACCAATCCGTATTGCATGGAGTAATATTAGTCTCGAAAAATTTCTATTAAAAAAAATTCATTCAAAGTAAAACGAAACAGAAGTATAATAAATTCTTATTTAATAGAAAATCTTTGATTTTCATTAACTATGGCTTACTTTCCTAAATTATTTTCTAATTTTGGTGTAGCAATAAAATATATAGAAGAAAATGGTGTTATAAAAAAAAATGCATTCTCTCAGAAAATGGATCACATGTGGAAAAGATTTCAGAACCTTTCTTCTGTAATAAAACTGCCTTAATTTTCAGAAAAGTATCCCATAGATGTTGCCATGCATTTTTCATTAAGTGTGGTAATATATTCATCGTTTCAGATGATAAAATAAATTTTGAATAAATCATTAATATAATTCATCTTTGCGCTTTCTAGTTAATCACTATATACCATCATATAAAAGTCCTAGAAACACCTCTTAACTAGAAGATTAGTACGTTATAAAGCTCATCGAACTCGAGAAATTTTAGTGTTTAGATTAGTTTCCAGCTTCGGTTTTAATTGCCAAGGTATTTAAATTGTACGATGCAAATTTTCTTTGAAGTTCAACATTTTGTATGTCGTGTAATATTAGGCTTTCTGGATAAATTGACGGATTAATAAATTCAGACATGATTTAGATACTCTACGTTTGATGTCTTGAAGCGAATGAGTGGTGAATTTAAAGGTGACGTTTAACGAATTCAGACATCTAAGACTGTTCTCACAAACTGGCGTCTTAAAAAATACATATATTTTGCAGTTCCTGAGATTTGTTATAGACATCACGCTAAAGTTAAGCATACGCTAGCATTATTTGCTAGATTAACATTTCATTCTTCAATTCCACTAGAATGATTTTGGAAAGGCATGATAAGTGTTTAAATGAAAATTAAATAAAGCATTTGTGGAACGTTTGTTCTCTAAATTGGAAAATGAATATGATTATTGAAATAAAAAAAAATAATTGAAATAATTCATATTTATTGCATTTAATACTTCGCTCATCTTTAATGCTAATTCACGCGTTTTAATAATCTCTATAAATCTTAAATTAAAATTTTAAAATAATTGTAAGCTTTTTATGAATTCTCTAAACTGGAAAATGAATATAATTCTTAAAATAAAAAATAATAATTGAAATAATTTATATTTATTATATTTTATATTTCGCTAAACTTAAATACTAATCATGTGTTCTCAAAGTCTCTAACAATTTTAAATTAAAATTTTAATTTAATTGTAAGCTTATTAAGAATTCTCTAAACTGGAAAATGAATTTAATTCTTGAAATAAAAAAAATAATAATTGTAATAGTTTTTATTTATTGCATTTTATACTTCTCTAACCTTAAATACTAATCATGCGCTCTCAAAATCTCTATCAATCTTAAATTAAAATTTTAAATAAATTGTAAGCTTTTTAAAATAACTATGCATAAAAATGCTTGTTATTCCTAAAAAAGATGAAGAAAAAAAACAATCTTTAATTAATTGTAAGATTTTAGTGAACAATTAATGCATAGAGAAATTTGTTTTTCAAAACAAATAGAAGATCTTAAATTTATATTATAATAAATAAAATTCTCGAGAAAAAACAAGCAAAAAAATTAGGAATTTTTATTTGAATAATAAAAACAAATTAATAATTACTTAAAATGGAATAAAGAATAAGTTTCTCTAAATTTTTTTAACTAAAATTTTATTTCAAGAGATACTATTTTTTTGTTAAAATGTTTTATATTGTTTTGTTAATGAGAACATTATTTTCTTTTCTTTTACATTGCATTAGCAACTAAAAAAGAACAATAATTAATCAATAATATGCGACCACTTCTGTAATATAACAATTTAAGACCCAATTGGGTTGTATTCGTAATTTTGTTCTATTATTTATTCAATTAATAAGTTCTTTTTATACTATATATATATATTACAAAAGCTAGTGTCTCATAATTTAGAGCAAAGGTCATATTAATCAAATATTTTCAAATTCATTTCTTTAAATAATATTTCTATGAAACATTGAAATTATTCACTCAAATTATTCCATTCAAATTAGTTTTAATAATATGAAATGAGATTTTGCATAAGCACAATTCAGTAGGAAAAATTCTATAATACATAATATTTATTTCAAAAAATAGTCCACCAATGAATACTTCCTACGTATAATGTCGGAACTAATTAAATTTCCAAATATAATTTTTGATTTTGTAAGACATTACTGATCATTGAATTCAGAAATATAAATTTATCCTTTTTAAACATCAAAAGTAATTTCCTGTAGTTTACTATTCATCAACAACGAAGAATAGCTTACATTTTTAAATAGAAAAATATTGTCTGAAGCAATTCTTAATCATGCTATTCTAAAACTTTTTCCTGCTCTTTTGTATAAATATTTTTAAAAATTTTCAAAATATAATTTAAAGCATTATAAAATATTTTTCTCAGTCTTTCTAGTATGCTATTAAGTAATTTAACCGCCATTTAGAATTTTTAAATTCATATTACTTACTGGGTTTATTTTTCTTGTTATAATCTGCGAGAAGCACGAATATTATAAGTTTATATATAAAAGCAATAAAGTTAAATGTTTTTATTCGAAATGGAAAATTTCTATGAATCTTATCAGAAATCATTAATTTATGTAGGGCGCCTTTTAGAGTCGTTGTTTAACTAGATGTTTTATAATTTTATATTGAAAACATTATGTTCTCTAAATTGAGTCGTATTTTCAAAATTCTATAGGAGATTAAATCTAAATTATGGTACTTATTTTAACCATCTCTTGATTATGCATTCTTAGCATAAGGTATTAAAAATTATTACAAACTATTTTCTTTAATCTGTTGAAATTTTTAAATACTTATTAGATACATATTTAAATACTTACTAGAATTTCATTAAATGTAAGCTATATTATTATCATTATTAATATTAATCCCTACTCTAAGATTAAAGCATGCACATTTTCTTAAATATTTCTTATTTTCC
The DNA here is from genome assembly GCA_026543865.1 of Argiope aurantia. Taxonomy (NCBI): domain Eukaryota; kingdom Metazoa; phylum Arthropoda; class Arachnida; order Araneae; family Araneidae; genus Argiope; species Argiope aurantia. The sequence continues at coordinate 206,936 of JAPMOR010026120.1, forward strand.
TTACTGAAATATTATTATCTTTTAAAAGATTGTTGCCATTCTTAACAAGCCTAATCTCATTTTGATAATATCTGGACACGCTAGAATATTTATCGAAGCCTTAATTACAGAACATAATTTAATGTAAACAAATTAGGATTTCAGCATGAAAACAGAAAAAAAAACGTTCTGTGTTTATTATTAATTAGTAAGGATAATTATTATCAATTATTTAATTTTCCAAATTATGCTATTAAATATTTTATTTTAAAGACACTATTTTATTTTTGTTGCAAAATTGTCAAGATTCTTGTTATAGTAATTATTTTGAAATGTCTTCAGAAAATTGTATTACATTTAATTGAATAATTGTTATAAAAGCACAAATCGATTTTCAGAAACTATGATATAGAAATTAACATTACATTTTAGTTGACAGCTTAGTCATACTATTTCAAGAGTTATTTACATATATTTGGTATTTATATTGTGAGGTTTATAGCATTCTAAAATAATGACACGATTCGAAAATTTATTTTTAAATAAACAAAGACAAGAACATTGCTTTACAAATTAGTACTGTAATTCTTTCGCTAAGTAATAGTAGAAACTTATCTGATCTGACTTGATCTTATAAAACTTGCTGATATGACACACTTTGTCGAAAACGAAATAGCACCAAATGCCTCTTAATTGTTGGCAACCATTACTAAATTCTGGATAAAAAGTATGTCATCTACCAGTTTTCTTTTTTTTTTCACTTTATAAGAAAATTTACAAAAAGTATTTCCAAATTGTTGATAAAATTGTGGTTAGATTTAACACTTCTTTGCATGATTTTCTTCTTTTTTTGTGAAATAAAGCAAGGTGATATAATTCATGCTCTAGATAGAAGAAAAAATGTGTGTTTTTTTTTAAATTCCTAGTACATATATAATATAAAATAATTAAAAAACAGTATGATGGAAATATTCATCATCATGCAGTTTACATGTTAAGCTCAAAACAAAATCTTCAATGTTCCTCTCTTCTAACTGTTTTCACTCATTATCGCTTTTATTAGCAAAGCAAATTCCAGATTAACTATAAAAATATTCAAGAAACCACAACAAACAGCGGAATTACAACTTCGAACCCTCTATAATGATTGTGACATTTGAGTTTTTTGACAGCTACGTTCCTAGTTACGCAGTAGTAGTGAAAAATGCAACCACTTTACAGTTAACCTGTTTCGAGTACAATTTTTTGTGTTCACTAAATGCTTTGATGGAAATTTCCACCACCATGCAAAGTTAAAATAATTTAAAATTTTAATTTTTATTGAAGTTACTCAGAGAAAAATTCAGATTAGTATAGCTTATTGAGGAAAGCTTTGCTTTAAAGGATCGTTAAGATCACATAATTAAAAAAAATGTACTCGAATCATTCTAGCAGAGCTCTTTTGATTGATTGAGTTCTCAATAACAAAATACGAAATTTAAATGCATGATCTCAATAACGATGAAGAATTTGCCTTCCCAGACAAAAAGAATTCTATAACATAATTGCATACGCGTAATGAAGGAAGGCTTAAATTTCGAGACCTTAAAAAAATCCAACTCTAGCTATTTTATGTCATATTATTAGGAACATAATATTCTTCAAGCTTTTTACATCAGGCAATTTATCTAAAATTTGCTTTTAAACCATAATTTATAGTTTTTGGAGTATCGTTTTCTAGTCGTCGTTGCGAAAATACAGGATTAAATAATGTATTCTTACGCTTTTGCTTTTAAGCAGTAGGCATTATTTGGTATTTATTCAGTTAAATTTTTATTTCGACTATGCTTTCAATCCCTATTCAGTAGTAGTATCATCATCTTACATATAATTAGAGCAAGAATACATAACTTTTATATAAACAGAAGGGGTAAATTTTAGTTTACTTTGAAAAAAGCTAATTTATTCGTCTCAAGGTTTTATTCAAAATAGAAATTTTTTAACGTTTAAAATGCTCATGTTTTTAAAATTATACTCTTAGCCTTCTTAAGGAGATTATACATAATTCATGCTATTTATTTCAATAGAATTAAAAAAATGAGCCACTTGATATTCTTGATATAATATTTTACTTTAGAAGCATTACATTTTTATTTTAGTATAGTAATCGTCATAAATAAAATCGTCATAAAAAACTAAGATGTGGAGATTCTTCAAACTATCCACGTCTTAGAAGTCCTTGAGTTCGAAAAACTCATTTTCGGAAACTGTTCATCTCTCTATGACAAAGATTACTCAAATATACGATAAGACAGATGGACGAAAATTGTTATATTGTCTTAACATGAAATTTGCAAATTTTTATCAACTTTTGAGTGGAATCTGTTCTGCAGAAGCCTGTTTGTCCAGTTGTTGAGATATAGATTAACACGGTCATTATAAAACGAAGATCGTTTTATAGATAAAACTTGGTGCACAGAATTAACATCAATAATGTAGACACCTGTCAAATTTTCTGTGACATCCAACTATGGTTGAGAGCCTGACGATATGTCATTTCAGAAACATTGAAACGCGATAACTCAAAAACGAATGGTATAAATATATCGAATTTGTTATGAAATTTTGTGACTGCTAGTGCAGTTTTGTGTTAAAATTTCATTTAAATCGGTTGAAAAAATCGTTCTAAAACAAAAATTCGATTATTGGATAGTATAAACGTATACCAAGGATTAATCGCCAAATAACTCGCCAAAGATGACACGATAGATTCAGTAATAATGCTAAATTCACATCAAAAATTAATATTTCATAACTATTGTACGCCAGTAAGACGTTCACTGGTATGACAAGTTTATTAGAGAGCATGCGAGAAAGCTTTAGGGAGACTACTAACATTCATGCAAGTTTTGGAGACAGAATTTTAATTGATTTATAATTAACAGTTTAAAAAGGAGTGTAATATGAAATTAGAATATGAGAGAAGAAGTTTTTTTTATTTAAATATTTTCTTGGGAATCTATTCTGTATTGTAAACATATCCTTAACTGATAACTAGACATATTATTTAAAAAATTCTGAATTTTTATCCGTTCAGAAGTTTAATTCTTATTTCTACTACAATTATACTCTTAAAACCATAAATCTATCTTCTATAGCACAATTAACCTGTTAATTGGGAAATTATAATCTAATTGATAATTTATCCGAATTGTTTTGCATATAATTAATTCTATTAAATATATACATTGTTTTGACTGGAAATTTAAGGCTTCTTTTCTTCTCAAAATTATTATTCGATTTTTCATATCGACGAAAGTGTTTAAGACATTTTATTTTAAATCAAATTTATTGGCAAGAAAGTGTAAAATAAACAAGTAATTTCTGAAACATTCTAAGTGAAATAATATGCTTTATATCTTAGCAAAATAATATGTTTGAAAGTAAACAAGTCTTTATTTAAATCGTTTGTCAAAACTGTCGTGATAAATAAGTCTTTCAAAATATAACATAATATTTAATATTCCGATTTCGAGAATAAAGAGTGCTTTTCAAGAAATCCAGATATTTATTAAACAAATAATGTATTTAAAAATAAGCAAGTCTTTATTAAATCGTTTGCGAAAAATATCATGATTAACAAGTATCTCAAAATAAAACACAATTATTCAATATTCCGATTTAGAGAATAAGAAATTGTTTTCCAGAAATTTGAATACCTACTAAGCAAATTTACTGAGGTTAACTGGGATTTGGAAGCGAGGAATAACTTAACATTCTTGACAGAAAAGACATTCCTAAAACGTCTTAACACCAAATCGAAAACAAATTATTCCCAAAAATTATTATTTCTCGTTCGAAAAGTTATGTAAAATTTGCAAGGAAATGATATTTTTATTCCTAACGTACAACATTAAATACTGTATCCATTTGTGATTCTTTTAGTTATTATAATTCTGCAGAATTTTTCCTTTTCGATAGCATAATACATTACATTCAGAATTTATTCCTTTTATAAATCTCAAGAGACAACAAGCATTATCGTCTAACGTGTGAATATAAAAAGATTACATTTTATTTGAAAAACAGAATTATGTATAAATCCTTTGAGACATTAATTTTTGGTTTTATATCAAACATTTTATCTTATCTTAAAAGCATAGTTTTATTTTTCTGATAAAGAGGACATATTTCTTGACACTGAATCCTCGAATATAAATAGAATAACTTAATATGCTAGAAATATTTTCTAGAAAAAATTAGTTTTTGCAATATAGTTTAATTTGAAGTTATTTTGTCATGCGGCTACATATGTGCTATTTCATATATTATATATAACAATGATATATGTATATAATGAAAATGAAAGAAATATTTAATATCAAGCGTTTCGTTTTCTTTAATGAAAACATATTCATTTTAAAGATTAATGAAAAAATAGGAAAAAATTTAATTGCATAAAATATATATAATATTGAATTAATAAATACATAAAATTGAAAAATAATGAAAATAATTTTAAAAACACGTCACTTTTTTTGCGTATTAAAAAGTAGTAAAAGTTCTATTATATAAAATCATTTCGAAATTGTTGCTTCAAAAACATGGGTATGAAGATAAATTTGTAAAAACAGTAAGGTGCTGAAAGCCTAAACTAATAAAACCACATTCGTCCTAGAAAAATTCATATATCATATAAACAATAAATGCATGACAAATAGTGTTAAAATTCCAATTTGTTTAAAATATTTCTATCAATATGACGCGCTTTTATTGATCTGTCAAAATTTGTGATAGAAAATTAAATAGTTAATTAAAATTTTAAACCTTATATGCTTTTATGATTCATAAACTATAAAAGATATTGATTAATATATTTAAATTCATTAAACGTTTTTTAGTGTGCCAAGAATTTAATATTTCTTTCCTTATAAAGCAAGATAATTTTAGAGATTGATATGATGGATGCTCAATAGATGCCAGACCAAAGGTCTCGGTAACAAATGTAGCGGATATTGAGCGACGTAGTGATGGATTTGGTGAAAAAAAAAATGAAGGATGCAAAATACTCGAAAATTTTGGAGGTATCACGACTGGGAGAGAAGATGCGATATCTTCTAGAAACTTCTATGTCCTATTTCCAAAACTATAAAATACCCAGAGGCAGCTGAAATCATTCAGTGGGGTTAAATTCAAGCAAATAGTTGAGCAAATAATCTCTAAGTACTTTGTATTGTTGCAATTATTTAATTGCGATTAGCATCTTGTGCGTTGCTATCTACTTAAATTTCTGTTTTTATATGCGGTCTGCTATGTTTTTTATTCGTATTTGCCAACAGAATAAAGCGTATTTGTCCATTATCAAGCTTGATGGACTTTTCATTGCACAAACCCAGGAGGTTTTGGAGTTTTACATAAAATTGTCATATCTGAAGAGAGTTAAGAATTTAATATGAAGAAGGTGTAAATATGAATGGTCAGATAAGTTTCTTTTTAGTTATTACTGATACCGAATGTTGAGCATAATGTTCTGCAGATTGAGGAATTTTTATAACTATTCCTTTCAGAGTTTATTGCAAAATTAAAACCTGATCCAATTCTGAAGTACTCAACAACCATTTTGAATGGCATAAATTCTGTTTAACAGATTTCACCGTGATTTTGCAATTTGTGAAAGTTTTCGACAATTATATCGCACATTTGTCCTAGAAATAACTTTAATAAATAAGAGGTACAGAAAGTTCGATCATGGTTTAGTTTCATCTAACAGTGAGTTGCGCGTTCCATAATCCTAATGAAATCCTAATTTCAATCCTAATGAAAATGTTTAATGACTCAACCTTCTAAATTAGTTTGTTTGATATAAATTTTCAAAGCAAGATATTCTATTTATGAAAGTTTTACTCTTCGTTATATTCTTCAAATATTATAAAATATATACACCTTTTCTTGAATCATTTTGGCAGAAATGTCTCGTTTAATAAAGCTCTCAAACACAAGTCTTAATGTCTTAAGGCGCTTTTCCATTATCGACTTCAAGAATAAGGAATCGTTCTACCATAGACAAGAAAAGAACTATAAAGTAAATTTCCTGGAGCTAATTGTTCTTTTACGATGTGTAATTCCTCAGTACTCGAGCGAAAAACAAAAACTTCAGCTATTTTAAACCTTGTCATAGAAAAGAAAGAAAACGATAATTGATGCTTTTTTTACAATTTGGCTATTTAAATGTTATTTGCATTCAAACGACAATTTTAAGTTTCATGAAATGTTGATTATTACTCATTCGTTGCTCATATAAGAATATTAAGAAGAATATTTTTCATTTTTATTTTAAGCATTTTGTGTTCTTATAGATTACTTACTCTAAAGTTTTACTTTATACTCAAAATCTCCTAATTGAAAGTGCATCCGATGCTTTATATTAACAGAAAATTTGTCAATAAATTCTTAGAATAATTTTTTTTGTGTCTTTAAAAATTAAATGCATACCTGAATTTTATTTTATTGTTTTTTTTATTTATCCTTTTTTACCTACAGAAATTTTTTACTGAATGTAAAACGTTTTATTTCTACAAGCTATTTTATCTAAGGTTTTTATTTTTTAGAAGTAAATTATACACATTGTACCAAATAAGAATTGGTTTTCACTGTGTTCCATTTAGAGAAATTTAGAACAAAATATTAGAATCACTTCTGTTTTATAATTAAGAATACAAAAAGAAAAGAATTTAATAAATACCGTACATTTTATTTCTGATTCTGTTTGGAATACAGTAATGCAGTTTTTCTGATTAAATTTCATATTACGCGTAACAATGCTAAATACATTAAAAAGCCTTGTAAACTAACATACTTTAAAAATTAGAATAATAGGATCGTTTTTCCTTACTTTCTCCTATACATAATATAGAAAAAGTATAGCATTCTTCAAATATTTTGAATTTTTTGGATAACTTGATTTTAATGACATTGCCAGCAATATATTTTCCAATTTCAAATTTTGATAAACCTATAACTCTGTTTTAGAAGACTTACACAGTACTGTTAATCTCGGTATGCATCTCTTAAATTATATTTATTTTTATTTAAATCTTATTATAAACAGAAAATTACTCCTAAACTAAAATAAATCGTATGACCATATTTTTCATCATTAACCTTCCTAAAAAACATCCTATAGGCCGGGATAGTCTGGTTGATAGAGTAGCATTCGCTCCCCTTGGGTTGTGAGCTCGAACCATGCCGGCCGAAGACCCCTCGTGTACATGGTGACTGGTGCACGCATAAATCTGCTGTAGCCACAAAGTCTTCGAAGTCGAGACAATACTACTGGGTGTACTTGATGAGAGGTGATCGTTCTCTGATTCAGGTCTAAATTACAAGCTATGAATGAAATGCACGAATGAAGTCCGTCCCGTGAAAAGGGTTGTGACGCGTGAGTAGCTAAGACGTACTCTTGGCCTTAGATGGCGCTACTGAAACAAGAGATGCTAAAATCGTTCTAAAATCGCTCAATTCTTCAACGGGCTTGTCTATGACAAGTGCCATAAATAACAACAACAAAAAATCCAGAATCAAATATTGGCAGCAACAATTAAACAGTTTCATTTTTATTATATTGAAATATAATATTATAAGATTATCATAAAATATCTAAAAATGATTAAAAATAAGCATTGAATATAATTAGAAAAATTATATATATTTTTTTATTTTAAGATAGTGTAAAATTAATTTTTCTACTTCAATATTTCAGAATATTATTCAAGAAGAACATAAAAATTTCGCTTCATTTTTTAAATTAAATAAAATTATGATTAAAATTTCAAAACACTGCAGTGTGTTAATTTCTATCATTCAAAATATAATTACGCTCTAAAACTAATGTTCTATCTTATAGAAAGGCAAGGGCCGCGGTGGCCTGGTGGTAAGGTCTCGGCTTCGGAACCGGAGGGTTTCAGGTTCGGGACCCGATTCCACCGAAGAACCGTCATGTAAGGGGTTTTGTTGCACGTTAAATCCGTCCTGACCAAACGTCCACCCGCTGGTGTGGTGTGGTGTGGAGGGGGATGCCAGATCAGGTGTCGCCCTCGTCATCTGACCGTGGTTCAAAATTACGAGGTCCGTCCCAAAATAGCCCTAGTGTTGCTTCAAACGGGACGTTAATATAACTAAACTATAGAAAGGCAACACATACATTCGTTCGGCTTTATTATTAGCAAGGATTATTATTTGTTTTATCTAGCAATTTTTTTTTTTTTTTTTTGGTTACACACTTTTTATGGGGGGAAAAAGAGGTACAACGAAAAACAACTTTTCCGCCTAAAACATCGGAAGTAAATCGAATTATTTCGTATTAAAAGATGAAAGTGCTATTTACACCACTTGTTTTAATTCACTACACAGTTTAAACATCTCGCTTAGTTCGAGAAATTTTAATCTAAATTTATCAATGACTTTGATTTTAATTTCCCTGAAATTTAAACTACTCGCAGCGCAAACGAGATTCAAATCAGCTTTTGAAGTTCAGTATTTGATTTACATGAGTATTAGGATGAGCCTTTCTAGCTTAATTGCCTGATTAATAAATTCCGTCGCTCAGCAATTCCAACGTACACGTGTTCGGGAAACGAATTGTTCATTCGGATATCTGTAACAATTCAGTTTTGCATACGAATACTAGCTATCCGAAGGATTTGAAGATAATATCCTGAGAATTTCAGCAAACTAGACAGAAAATTTAAATGGCATATTGTTTAAAATGTCAGATTAATGTACTGTTTTGATGTTGAAGATTATTTCAAATGGTTACAATAATTTTTAAATAATGGCTAAATTTTTATAGGAATAATAAATAAAAAACTGATAATCAAATTGTCAAATTCATAATCAAACGTCACTTATGGAAATTATGTTACAAGTTTTAGAAACATTGTTACGAATTTGCAATATTACTTCACTGCAAAGTTTGTTTTATGATAAGGAAGATAGTTTTAGACATAGTTCTGGTGAATGTTAACTGTATATCATGTTAATTATTCCTGGCTTTGGCGATAAATTCGGCAACCATTTGATGATAAAAACCAGAATTCCCTTAATTATTCGAATTTTGGCGATATCTTCATTAGGACTTAAGTTCCGCTGTTTGCTCTAGAATGTTCGAGTCCCTGTCACGGGAGCTGTAAAAAGTATAGGTGCACAATCAGTACACTCGAGATAAGGATCTCTCTTTGGAGATATCTCTGTTTGGAGTATTGATATCTTCCGAATATTTTGTGCTATTGTACCTATTTCAGAACGATTTTTTGCTTGAGTTATTGAATTTTGCTAAGGCTGTTTTAAGTACTCTTCTTCTGTGTATTGTTACTCACTAATTAAAATTACTTATATTATTGTAGATTAACAATAAATTTTCTATAATTATATACGAATGATCTACAATAATAATAAAAGAGAATGTAAGTACGTTGTTATTTCTAATGTCTCTTGTCATAGACGTGCCCGCCGATGTAGTCAGTGATTTTTAGCCGACAGAGCGTCTCCTATTTCTTCAGTACCGCCTTCTGGAGCCAAGAGTATGCCTTTACAACCCTTTATTACGGGGTGGACTTCATTCATAAATTTCATTCACAGATCATAATTTAGACCTGAATCAGAGAACGATCACCTCTGAACCAGTACCCCCAGTGATATTACTCTCGACCTGGAGGATTTTATGACCACGACAGAATTATACGTGAGCCTGCCACCACACAGACGGAAAGTCTTCGACTCCGGAGTTCGAACCCAAGTGATAATGTAAGTACGTGTTTTTGGGATTCTTCAGTACAGCCTACTCTACCTGAAGTTATCAAATACAACACATATGCTTTGGAGAAAGAGTCTGCCTTTTCTCGGATATTTTTTTTAAATTTAAATTATAATTTTAACTAAATAGAATTGAAAGGAGATCTTTAAGAGTTTCCGCAGTAACTCATAACTTCCGCAGTAAAATTTCTTTTTCATAATCTTTAATAATAGAATTCATTATTGCAAAGAAATTGAAATCATTTTCATAATTTAAACAAACATTAATCTTATATATATATATATATATATATATATATATATAATGTGTATTAAATTATGATTGTGTTTACTACTTGTGCTTAAATAAGAAACTGAAGTTACTAGTAGACAGATGAATAGGACCATTACATTTTAACAGTACTCTGGGTAAATTATAATTAAAATTAAATGTAATAATAATTTTAACAGTACAAATTTCTCTACATATATATGAAGAACGGAACAGATTGACAATTATAAAAATGATAACAAAATTTGACATGGGCTATACGAAAATTTGAAATTGCAAAAATATGAATGTCAAATTTTGCATAAACAAAATCGTTTGAGATAAAAATGCAATCAATATTGCCAGCAAACAAATTTGTCGCAAAGGCGAATAGTCAAAACAATTATCCGTTTAAAACTTCATATGGGGCTTTTAAAAATT
>JAPMOR010026133.1:0-14750 GCA_026543865.1 Argiope aurantia
ATATATATATATATATATATATATATATATATATATATATATATATACACGCGTGTGTCTGTGTGTTTTTGTCCATGCGTGTATTTGCAACTTTAATAATTTTAGGAATTTTCTGGAATTTTAGCAAAGGAAAAAAAATTAGTTAAAATTTTCCACAAAAATATAATATTATCAGATTGTATGAGGGCAGAAATTTTATTCTTTGAATGATTAACTTTTTTTTTAAATTTCTCAAAAACCAATACCAATTACCCAATACTCTCACTACCAATTGGGAAATAGAATTCGAATTAATTTATGAATGATTTGTGAGTTAATTTGTGAATATATTTTAATAATATAATATCATCGAGCATTAATAACCGCATAAACTTCGGAAATCTAGCACGTCAGAATGTGATTAAATATTGATTACAAAATTCATTATTGGTAAACTTGAAATTAGTAGAATTAAATAAGTGTTTAAAGGCACATTCTTATTCGTGAGAAGAGAGGAAAGGAAAAAGAAAATAGGAAGTTTTTAAGAAATATAGCAATAACTAAAGTTAGAAAAGTGATTATAAATGTGTCCCATTGATGTTGATTGCTATGGAGGCAATATTTGTGCATTTATTTTACATATTTAAAATAGAAGACAAATAACGTCACGGAAAGCAAGAAATGAATATTTTATAACATAAGAAATGAATATTTTATAACATAATATTTATAAAGTGAGAAAACAGAATAATTTACCTTATATAGTAACTAATCTATTTAGAAATATTTTGAAAACGAAACTAAATAGTTTCGGAATCGTAATTAAAAATTATTTCTTATTTAAACTAAAACCAAAAAAATTAATTTTTATTTGGTTTAATTTTGATTTTTTCCTAATACTTGGTTTTTATTACTTTTGTATATATATATATATATATATATATATATATATATATATATATATATATATATATAATATAGACAAAATTAAATGCACTTATAAATAACACGTTAAATTCTGAGTGAATACTGAGTAATTTGTTATATTTATAAAAATAGTTAAAATTGAAAATATGAATTTAATACATATTACAAAGGTTATAATTCAAAATTTATGAAATGTTTACAGATTAATAGCTAAAACTAGTAATCTTTAAACTTCATAGTGATTTATTATTAAAATATTTGTATAAAATAGCCAAAAAATTGATTTACAAAAATATATCAATAGATGGCAGCACAGCAGCAAAAGGGGCACATGGCTTATTTGAGAAAGGCTGAAACACTGTAATTTAATTTAGAAACAGAAATATTCCTTTTATTTTTTTCATGTACTGTAATGATCATAATTTTAGAAATCCTCAGTAACAAAATTAGTCTAACTTTGAAGATTGATAACGAAAAACAAAAAAAAAAAAAAACTGCCGTATTTTTAAAGTGAGGATTTATATATAAAATTGAAATCATTAATCTATCAATTATTTAATTTTATCAAATATTCTAGAAGCAATTTTATTGAAAACGTATTCAATTCATTCAAGAGTAATTTAGACTTGTTATTTTTATCATTAGCTGACGAAGTAAATTTATGCAAGCATATTACATACATTTTTTTTTTCTATTATAAAACAACTACAACGCTATCAACCGGACAAATAACAGTGTAGTAATTTAAAAACTGCAGTAATCGAAAAACCGTCATGCATACAAGTTTTTATATTTTTATTCATACTTTACTGTTTAAGCTCACATGACAATCAGAAAATTCAGTATAAATATTGGTCAGCAGATTGTTGAATCAACTTCAATTGCTTGATTAATAACTAAACAATGAAGGATATTAAATCAAAAGTTTAATTGCCATTTTGTTATTAGCCATTATTATTATTTTTTATTTATTAGCCATTCAATATATTTTTGTACTTTACAATGATACAAATATTTTTTTTTTTGAATTTTAGTAAATATGAAAAGAGGTAAAAGAAAAGTGAAATGAAATACAAATCATAATAATTTATTTTTAACTTTTCCTGTTAAATTAATTCTTTCGAGTTCTGAGGCGTGGAAAAATTTTGACATTTGGAAAAAGTTGTAATCATTATTCTTTTTAGGTAAAGGAATGCGATGGGTCAGTAAAGCATTGTAGGAACGTTTGGATGTCCAAGCTTCCTTTCTCTTTTCCTCGACTTTCGCAAGCATAATTTTATTTTTTATTATGAATTAATGTCTATATAAGTACGTTTTAGTGGAAAATTGTAACAACTGAAATTGAAAGAAAAAAAAGCGAGCAAATATCACTTTTTATATATTGCTTTCCAGGAAGTTGCTTTCAATATAGAGCGTATAAAAAACTTTTAAAATTGAAAAAAAAATTGAAACGATGTGTTGGATTTTAAAATTGAAACGATGTGTTGGATTTAATTTGAATAAATTCGAATGCATGAACGCTTGTAAATTATTTAAAAGTGCAGTGTTTAATTAACCAAAGCTACCATCACAAAGTCCCAAGAACTGAAGTTCCACCCTTGTTGTGCTCTCTAAACAGTTAATTAATTTGTCTAATTAACAATTTAATTCTAGAAATATATCTTTACTTAAATAATTTGCTATATTTTTATAGCATTAGTTTTTAAAATAGTACCAATAATTATATTTTTATTAAAATATTTAATTTTTTTTAAAAATTTTCCTTTTAAGAGATATAATGTTAAGAATTTTTCTCTGTCACTTTTTTTGATAGGTAAATTTGATATGAAATGCAAAGACTTGATAAGCAGAGACTTTTCTTTTGTCGTTAAGGAAATCAGATTCAGAGTGGATTAAAAAGAATTATGGTATAGAAAAATCAGAGTAAAGTTGTAGATTTGAAGTGTAATCTCTAAAATTGGTAAGTAATTATGATTTGCAATCAATCATAATTAAATTTGATCATTTCCTCCGGTAATGTAAATTCTTGCTAAGAAATTATGCATTTAAGTTATGAAATATCTTGCCTTAATTTCTAAATTCATGTTATCTTTCGTATTTTTATTACAAGATTCACAACATTCTTTTCTCAAAGTTTTGAATCATTGCTTTAAATTAGTATCTTCACTTGATATCTACATTCATAGCAGTTTAATCAAAATATAATAACTTTATCTAATACAACGAATATTATCAAAAACATAATAACTAAATATTAAGGTTTTGCTTTTTATAACCACAATTGATATGTGGATCTACTGAATATTAGCAGAAAACTTTTATGTTTGTCTTTGATATGTATCTGACTGTGTTGTGTATGAGGCAGTATATGGTATTGTGCTGGGTAATTTAAGAAGCATGCAGGTGTAATAAGATAAGCATCTAATCTGTAAGATAGAAATGTCGAAACAATAAATATGCTCTGAAAAGTGTATCCTAATAAACGTCATTTTCAAAGTATTCTTCTTACATATCTGATGCAACTGGATCACTCTATCATTCATTGAAATTCGACGCAAGGCGTAGGAAGTTTTAGTCTATCATCCTTTTATAACTAGGACTTGAAGTCAAGATTCTTGTATCTAAAGTTTATAGTTCTGAGATTTCAAAAGTATTGTGTGTATTTAAATGCCTTTTTGATAATAATAGAATTTGTAGATTTGACATAAGAAATAAGACGGTATTTGTATTGAACTATAGACTAATACAGATCATATATATAACTCTCTAAAACGCTTCTTTTGAAAGCATCCTCCTAAAATAAGTAGATTATGAACTTTTCAGATAAAATGGCCAACTAAAGAGCGAAGTTCGGATTTCAATTGAAATTTCTTTGAATGATGAAAAGGGCTTCGAAAAGATCTTTAGTCTGCATTTCACAAAATGCTCAATGGAGAAAAGAGGAAAACTAAAAGACTCTGGAGAGAAGCTTAATGTATATAATAAAGGAAGAAGTTTTGTGTATGAATATCATATTATCATACAAATATGATGAGATACCAAAAATAATGCTAACACCTTTAAATTATCTACCCTTATTAAGCAGCATGATGAGACTTATGACATGCAATATGAGGACAAATAATGAAAGATTTTAAAATTTTTCTTGTACCATTCTTAGTGTGTGCTATAGAGATAAAAATTGGATAACTCTATAATCATTCGATAACTTTATGAAAGTGATTAAAAATTTAAATTATTTCCTACACATTCTGTAGAATACCAGTTGTATGCCAATCATTGTTGATGCACATACGTGCAAAAGGCATTTATTACTTTATCATCCAAATATTATGTAGACCCTTCAATTCAAGGAATTTTTAACTATTTTCATCTGTAAAGCATTATAATGATACTTATTATCACAACAAGAGAGAAAATATTATTTTATGATCCGACATATACTTGACAAAGCCATTGTTTCTTAAATAATAGACTTATGTATTTGCCGATACCTTAAGTACCTGTTTTTCTTTATAACTGTAATAACGAATATATATATATATATATATATATATATATAAGGAATTTAGAGTAACGGGAAAAAAAGTAAAATAAATGTCAAATTTTGTGGGTATTTATTTACTTACCCACACCAATCTATGCCAACCAGAGAAGTTAAAACCTGTTTACTTAAGAGATCTAATGCAAATATTTGTGGCACCCCACAGTGAGAAGTAACAAATAGGTGAAGCACTGGATGATAAACTAAGTTAATTTTCAGTTTTCCTTTCATTCCTTAATCTCTCAATACTTCAAACATTGTTTGAAAGAACAAGGCATTTATGTAAAAGATACAATTTTCATCAATTACTTAAATGTCCCAAATAAATGTTACTATCCTTAAAATTGCATACTTAGATAATTCTATGAAATGTAATAGCATTAATCGTAGTAAGATACCTAATCACAATATAATAATAGAGAACATAGTGGAAAAAAATTCGTCTTTGAAAAAGCTGCCAGACGAAAAGATTATGAATATATGCAGTGATCTTGGAATATTTCCAATAATTTTTCCTACTTCTTTGCTATCCAATTGAATGGATTTGGCTATACTTGGTAAGAATGGTTAAGAATTGGGATTTTCAATTTTGACTTGAGGTTTATGTAAATACCTCATTAGAAGAATTCTCTCTGCTTAGCTGATTTCTTCCATCGATATTACTATCTGTCATTTTATCAATCTTCCTGCTATTTGTGCTTTTACAATGAGTTACTAATGAATTAGGCTTTCCAAAGACAATATAGTTATTGTCCATTCAACCTTTTACATAGTCTTCTTAAATTTTCGTTATTTATATCCTGAGCTTTATTTCATATTAAATTGAAATATATTCATTATTTTCTGGATTCATCAATTAGTTTAAACGAATTAGCACAATAAATGTACTAACCGGGTGTACACTTTGGCGCCAAAACTGGAATTATGGACTACAATAATTTGTGACAAAATATAAAAATCAGAATGTTAAATTCTCTTTGTTTATCTGAAACCCAAAGTTCCATTAGTCATAGAATAAAAGTTGACTCATATTCTTGCACGGAAATATTAAGAATAAACAAACATTTTTTTGTTTGTTTTTTTTGCAAAACTTGGAATTTTTAGGTTGAAACTGGTACCGTTTTAGTCTCGTACACAAAATAATACAAAACGTATGGTAATAGACCACAGAAGTTTGTCGAATCTATATGTTTAAGATTGTACGAGTTCGGAATATGTATTTCTTGAAATATATATGTCTGTTTGAAACTACGATAATCTACCACGATCACAATCGGCCAACATAATAAATCAATCAAATTTTGATAGAAATCTATTCACTGAAAGTTTGTCTACTCTTTTGTTTGAGCATAAATGAACATGATAAATATAAAATATCTAGGACTAGACAGATGAAATTTGACACATAATTCAAACATTTAATGTGTAGATATAGATAAAATGTTCACCACATTCATCAACGGATTCCGAATAAAGAATTTTAACAACAGACGTGGAATGAAACATTCAAAGAGCATATATCTAGTCAAATCTTGAGTTCGAGAAATAGAATCCCTAAAATTATCCTTTTCTTTATTGCATTTTACTCTGAAGAGAGAGAGAGAAATCCTTATATTTTGGACTACAAAAATAATAAAAATCTAACCACTCGTGATGTATATGGCTTTGCCAAATTCTACAACTTTATGCGGGAGGATAAAATGTTTATCTAGGAATATGGAAGAAAGATCCCAGGACACCATTCCTGCAGGTAAGCAACAAATAATAATCTTATCTATAAATTGTTTGAAATCTCTTCTGAAACTCCTATTCAAACTTGCATCCATTTTGTCACGATTTTTTTTTATATCTGCATTAAAAAATATTATATATTTGATTACCATGTTGAAAAAACTACGCAAAAAATAAAAAACATAAATTTTTAATGAGGGAGGAGGGGCACTTGTTGAATGAATTAATAATTGGACGCGTAATGGCTGTTGGAATCCAAATCATTCAATATTCGCTTACAAATTTTAGCTGCTTACATATTAATTTAGTAATTCATTATTAAAAATATTAATTATAAAAAGAAAAAAATACACTAGAATTACATTCTGAAACACTAAAATTCATTTTTTCTTGTTAGACAAAATCAGATCATGTTTTTTGAGCAGTGTAAACTTATTAAAATAATGTAAATTTGTACGGCTTTTATTCAGTTTTCTTTTATTCTCAACAGAATTAAAACGGAGCTTGTTTCACTACTATAGAAATATTTTTATTTCGGAGATATTTTAACTTCACTTTTATCAAAAATTTAGACGAAACAGAAATTAATCAGTGATTTTTTTAAAAAAAATATTCCTTATTACAATACATAGAATGCACATGATATGTTTTTTCTTAATTTTTTGAAGCTTTATAATATCTGATTAAAGTAATAATTTTGTATCTTATTTTACCAGATATATTTCTTATTATCTAGATATATTTATATCTTATTTTGCCAGATATATTTATTATTATCTAGATATATTTATATCTTATTTTACCAGTAATATTTATTTTAAATTAGAGATTTTTAAATTTCGTTTCAAATAAATATCTTTTAATGAGGTCTTTATCATATGGAATTAAGAAAATTAATTCTGCAATTATTTCCAGAAATTCTATCATGAATCCTTATTACAATTTTTTAACTCTAATATGCACATATTTGATTTTCGAAATTGCTATTTGTAACTTTTAGATAAAAACTATTGTATTGAGTGTTATTAAAGTAAATTTTTAAAAAAACCCATCAAAACATTGTTTTGTATTTTGTAATGCTAAAATCCTATTTGGATTGAATTGTAAAATTTAGTTTAAATTTAAAAAAATACCATTTCTGAAGCTTTTTCCATTTCTTAGTTTGTAAGCAACCACTAATCAAGAGTTTAAAAAATTTATCAAAATGCTGATAAGTTTTCTATTTTTTTTTTTTTTTTGAAATTTAACCATTTTTTCTTTTGTTTTTTTCAAAATAATTTTTGAGTTTAATTCAACAAATTGAAGAATTAGGTGTGAATGGCAATATTTTCTAATTTAGCCAAAACATTGCCAAAAAAATTTGAGGAATATTTTACACCGAAATTAATATACTTAAATGTCAAAAATAAATAAATAACTAAATAAAGCCTTTTCCATGTTTAATTCCAATTCAGGCCTGTCTTTTTTATTAATAATGCGACAAAATATGATTTTTCTCATCCTTCTATCGATCGATTATCACACATATATACATAATTCAAACATTAAATTTGAAAATTAATTCTTTGTTTCATAAAAATTTAATTTTAACACACATAAAGAAATTTTATATACTTAGTTTTAATGGGCATTTACTAAAGTATTATAAACTAAATTGATATATTTTACTTTCATCTTTTTGTCGAACTAAGCTACCAGTTAAAAAAAAATTCAGAAAAAGAAAATAATTCCCAATATAAACAATGCATATTTTATTAATTGTTATTTCAGAAATTGCGATGTATCATTAGTGCAATGAATTTATAAAACTGATTTCTGTATTTGAAATAGCAGGAAAAAAAATCGTCATAGCAGAATTTTCTAACCCAGTGATGTGAGAAAGAAAGGAAAACATCTAAACTAACTTTCTTTTTATTACCATATCTTCAGTACATATTTAGGAAATTTACAATACAATGAACTCAGATTATGGTTCTTATCAAAGTTGAAACTGAAAAATGAATATCTGTATTGAAAGATGATTATCTTCAAATGATAATAAATCTATCAATAAATAATAATCATCGCGTAAGATTTAAAGAAATATCTCATAAAATATTTTATAACTTAAGAGAAAGACAAAAAAATATTTCAAATTAAAACATATTCACAAAAATCCATCCAGACTAGGAATTATAATAATTACAAAAATTACATCTGAAGAAAAATCACCAAGGAATCTATTACGCATGAATTGCACGTGCAATATTATTACATTGCCTTAACCCCATGTTCCTTTATTTACTAAAACACCAATATCACAAATTTCCAAAATCACAAAACCAATAACACGACATATACTCTTTTCTTTTATGTATGTATCTCTTATGTAATCTCTACCAAAAATAACACTTTGTTTACTGCGACATTTCTTTCTCCACGATAATTTTCAATTCATCTTTTATTCTTTCAATAAATAACATCTTGTGATGATCATTATTAATGACTAGGGTTCTTCAGTGCATATTTATTTTTCAGTAACTTTCATCATTTATTTGCATATATCAACCTTTATTATATACTTACTTTAATCTCTTTTAAAAACTCTTTACAAATGTGCATTCAGACTTGTTTATGTCCTGTACATTCGAAGAAATGTTTAGTTCCTCATATCCTGCTCCTGCGTTTCAAAATATAGAATATTTTCACTCATCGCTGTATATATATTTACAGCTCCAAATTCTTTTACAATAAGTATAAAAATTGTCATTGGAATGTTCATGTTGACAGAACACGCTTATAAAACATTTATAATTACATACATTTAATTAATTTTTTTTATCATTTACAGCTGGATATAGTTTTATACAATTGCAGTATCTGGAATAAAGTAAAATAATCATATAATCAAAAATAAAAATCAGATTTTTTTTTCTTATAATAGCTGAATAGGTCATGAATTTATAATATTAGTCATTAATCATTCATATTTAATTCCAATTTTTTGAAGAATTGTAAGACATTGGCTAATTTTGCTACGATATGTTTAGTGGTAAAATTAAAAATAAAAATTTATTTATATAATAAATAGATCAATTTTGCGACTTTAAGAATTTTAATTGCAACTTTTAATGCATTTATTTCTGCAGCAACAAGTTAAATAAAAATTCTGAATATTATTCTCTTCTTTAAGTTAAAACAAATTCCGTTGTGTACCTAACACGAAGATTTTTGAAAATACATTCAATGTAATTTTTTATTCCAAATGATTTTATATCTTTCTATTCATATTTAGTCGATTGCTGTTGCTGAAACATTTAAAAGGATTCGAATTTTTCCACTATATTAATCTTTTGGTATCATTTATTTACACGTTCATTTTAATTTAACTTATAAAGATGAAAATTAGGTTTAAAAATATAAATATTTTGATTCAGTATTCTATTTATACAATAGGTCCAGCTGTCATACATGTATTTTGCTTAACTAATCAAGCTTTTCAGATCTGTCCTTCCTAGCTGAAAGTAACGTTTTACGATGTTTCGTACACATATACTTTATACAGTGCTGTTTTTACAATTGACCTCTATATGCTATTTACAGATCACATTTTTACATGATTGCAGCTGAAATGTTTTCAGCTTGGATTTAAACCATTCTTTCTTTATAGTTGAATCAAAAATCTGAAAAAAAAATCATTTCTATATATTTAAACTTTTTTTAGTAAAAATCAAAATGCATTGTTTATATGTATTATCCATTTGGTCCAGCTAAAATACTGCAGTTGTCGAGGTGAACATGTCCTCATTTTTGTCCTTTTTACAGTCTTAGGCTCAAGCTTTGCCTCTTCCTAAAGGCATAATAACGTGGATACAAACGAAGATATAAATTAAAATTCATTGGTGTCTAATACATTTTGGCAAGCGCAATAGTTCGGTATACATGAGTTTCATCTCCCAATGCATGCAATTTGTGATAAACTTCATGTAAAAATTTAACATATAAGCACTTTATACACATTACCACTTATAAGGAGTTACAGCATTATTTCAAGAAAAATTAATTATTTAAATTAAGATTGGAACAATACGAGTCTTCATCATGAATAAAATCCTCCTTGCGATGTTCCCAACACACAGATTAAATCTGAACTCATGCTAATATGATTATCTTTCAAAATGATGGACTCATCACGAACCTGAGGATCAGTTCGATGCGCGTACTTTATGAATAATAAGTCTTCTGCTTGTGTTTTACATTTAAATAAATTCCATGTATGCTCAATAAAGTACCACACATGTTCCGTTAGTGTTCATTCATAATTTAAAATTAAACCACGACGTGATGAGAAAAGGGAAAAAAAAAAGAATATAGTTTCTTCTCCGTGAGTGCAAGCGTCCTCTTCAAATTCTCTGCATTTTGTGTCCGATATGACAAATAACACACTGATATACACGAAAGAAATTGCACCAATCCAATCGAAGCTGCAGTTGTTTAGAATTCGCGCTTTACACTACACTTGGAGAGGTTCTTGTCCAATGGTGGGTAGAGTGACGGTTGGGGGCACGAAAATCGTGACCATTGTCCGTCTTCCAATGCGAAGTGATGGTTGGATTTCCGCAAAGGGGCGGTTATCTTCGAACGAAAGATGTGGAGGTTCGGAAAGCACAGCAAACGAAGACAGCCAATAAGATCTGGAAGGGATTTGGAGCTGGGACGACTATGCTGGATCTTCCATGTTGCATGGCTGCAGGTTTCTCTCCTAGTAAAAACAATTAAAAAACATCATTATCTTAAAACTGCAAAGAAAAAGAATCACATTTTGGTAAAATCCTAGATGGGCCCACCTCTTGGCGACTTATTTGAAATCTTGCCAAGTTGACTACTAATTGAATATTTGTTATTATTATTATTATTTAATTAAAAAACGATACCTGAAGGCCAGAAATAATAATAAATAAAAAAATATAATAATAAATAAATGATAAATATAATAAATAAATAAAATAAATATAATAAAAAATAAATAAATAATAAATAATAAATATAATAACTAAATAAAATAAATATAATAAAAAAATAAAATAAGAAATAAAATAAAATAAAAAATAAATTTAAAAAATTCATCTAGGTTGTCACATTCGCGACGTTATCGCCACTCGTTTGGCAAGAATTCAAAAAAACGCCAAGAGGTGGGCTGTGCTAGAAAATATGAAAAATTTTAAATCATAAGTGCAACTCTGGAAAGACATGCTTAATTATCTCATAACCAAGGCAGTTAGTTCTCATCTTTCTTTTCGATTTTTTTGCGATCTTTTTTTCAGAGGTAGCACTAGAATCTAGATTTGAATTCGGAAAAGGTATAATACATACTAAAGACGTTTTATTAATTGTAAGTTTATTAAGGTTTAATTTACTTTAACTTTCTAGCAACGGAACTTGTATACTATTCAAATCTCTATTATGTATGTCATAATATTAATGTATAATATCATATATCAATGTATGTCATAATAAAAAGAAAAAAAAATTAAATAAAATTGAACATCAATTTTGACTTTGAATGAATAAATTAAATAATATTAATTGTAAAATCATTTCCATTATCATGTTAAAAATAGAACAAAACTAGCATCATAATCTTCAATGCTCCAAATTAAAGTCACATTTTATTATGTTTCAAAGTGCTATAATTTCCACCTGTCCATCTAAATTCACTTTAACATCTTCGAACTTATTTATTTATTTTGTTCAGCTTTTGTTAATTCAATAAAGTTAATTTTATTTCTTTTAGTGAATAGCAATGAAAATATTTTTAAAAATTTCTAAATCAAAATAAAGCATTTTTCTGACTTTTACTTCCTGGATTTATTTATTTATATAAAAATTATCTTTCAAATAAATATTTTTAATAGGAAATTCTGGTCATATTTTACTGCTTTATTACTCACAGTTAAGCAAAAAAATATTTTTCTTTTTTATTTTTACTGTTCAGGTACAATATTAAATTAGATGTCTACTTATATTTTTTATTCGCCTTGTGGGAAAATTTATTAACTTTATGTATCGTTCATATTTGCAGATGTATTTGCCTCCTCAAAAGCATAAAAATAAATCGCAAACGATGTCAAACAAATTTTTGAAGTTTGAAACATCATTTTTCAAACCATCATTAATATCTGAAAAGATACATGGAGAGATGAAAAAAGAGCTTAATTTAATATTCGCGTGCGATGCAGGTTTTATGGATAGATAAACTTCAGTCTCTAATAGATATATGAAAACACAGCTTGCGTCTGTTGAACTTCATGTAATGTAAAATAAAAAGTCAGCCAGCACAAAATATTGTGATCGCTTCAATTGGCGTTTCATTCTTTGGAAAAAATTAATTTAAAAAAGATTTTTATATCATTAATTTATTGATCAAAATGCATATATAGTATTTCTTGTAATAATATAGAAAAAACTTTGCTTTGATCACTAAATTAACTAAATAGTTATAGATTTGTAATCATCTAAGAAAAACATTTTGTTTATTTCATTTCTGTGGTTATTTAATTATATGCCTGAAAAACCTACCATAAATTTTATATTTTCTTAGAACAAAACTAAAAAAATAATTTTCATATTCTTTAGTCATAGTCAAGCACTTACAATATTGCATTAAATATTAAATTTAAACCTTTTACTACTTTTAACAAAACTAATTAAGGATTTTTCGATGCATAAAAATTGATATTTGAAAAAATTAATAATAATTTTAATTAATTATATTGCTTTATGAAATAATTTTATAATAGAAACATTTTATATTCTAAATAATACAATATTGAGCTTTTTGAGGTTTCTTAAAATATACATTCCATTAAGTTTATCTATCAGATATTTATTCAGTGCTAAAATTATTTGAAACTAACCACCTAATGGGACCAATTTATTCACCAGAGTAAATAATTTGCTAAATTTTTTTTTAAATATTTCATTTAAGTTAATATGTATGATGGAAAGTGAAATACTTTTAATTAATTTATATAGTAAAAATTTGCTACCATTGAAACGATAATATTTTGGAATATTAAGTTGATGTAAAAAAATTTTGTACTATAGTATTTGAAGGAGTCACCATAGAAATACTCTAGAATTTTGCTTATATTTTAATTAATTATAATTATATTTAAAATTTCAGGGATATCACTCGGACGTGTGCATTTCCACCCTCCAAAATATATACGTACTGAATTTGATTACTCTAGAACAAACTATTTTCACCTGTAGAGTGTCAACATACACACATAATTCCCAGTTTGACAGTTCTTGATCTGCCTGCAGAGTGTCAGCATACACACACACGCACACATTATCTTTAATTTTAGTAGAAACCAGCTCTAGAGACAAGTTGGTTTACCGAGAATATTGCAATTCATTATTTTCAAATAAATCGTTTAGATATAACTTCATATCCAGGATTTCGCAACATTCAGACATTAATTTTCTTAAGTTCAATTTATCATCCATATAAACTTTTATAATGCAAATGAGTCCCACAATGACAAGGATCTATTAAAATTGTTAATATCCTGTTCATCTATTTCAAAAATTTCGAGATATTGAATGTCACATTTTTTTTTATTTGTCTTGCAAACTTCACAAATTTAATCAAAATCATCCTTCTTTACCTCTCAACAATAAAAGAAAATTAGGCTGTCAAATCTCTTTTAACGACCAACTTGATCACCAGTGATATTGGTTACTTAATTATCAATAAATTGTTTAGATGTATTTTTCTATTATTCCACTGAAACGTCAGACAAAACCATCTTGTTTTAATTGTCCTATATATGCTCTTTTTATTGATTACAGGAACGTTTCTTATGGAGACCCGTCCTTTAGTAAATATATGTTGTCATGTCTCTACTAAAAACGTAAATATCCGGTTAATCTATCTATATTTATAATTAAGTTTTATAAGCTTCATATGTCTACATTTATAAAACAAATACTCTGTTAATTTAATCTCCGAGAGGAGACTGTCTAGTTTACTGGGAATGCTAATTATATTTAATTACAAATAAATCATTTTACATAATTTAATATTCATGATTCTGCTAAATTGTGTGATATTAAAGCGATATTATTTTAATTTCCTTAGTTCTGTTTATTATGTACAGGAATCTTTCTAATGTAGACAGTTCCCATAGCATTATAGCGCTATTAAAACATATAAAATATCTTCTAAATTTCTGATTGTGTAATTTCATTTTTAAAAAAATTCTAGGAAGCTACTCGGATATTAAACAGAATCCTCCTTTTTCATCTTTCAACAATGGTAGAAAATAGTCGCGTAATCAGATAATTGATGGAACAAAGAAATCTGTTCGAACTTCAGGACAACTAAGTAATCTATTGTAAACAATTATTTTTATATCTTCTTGAAATTGTAAAAAATTGCATGACTATTAAATGGATTTCATTAAAAAGACAATTTTTAGGATTTTTAAAAGATGTATAATTATGTTATGTGCAATTATTATATTTTTTTGTACTATTCATACATTTGTATTTATTTGTAAGATGCATTTGTATGTATTTG
>JAPMOR010026139.1:0-15151 GCA_026543865.1 Argiope aurantia
TGTTTTACATTGTTTATTTTCCTGTCTCGATTATCTCTGAAATGGCAATTGATCACCCAGCTGAACTTGGAATTGAAGCAGTCTGGTTTATATTATCAGGTCATTAGAGAGAAAAAAAAGTTTAAAAGATTGCGAATTATATGCGTTATAAGTTGTTGGGAAAGATTAACATACTAATATAACAAAAGAACAGTGAAGAATAATGTTTTGTTTATTGCTAAGAATTCGATAGATTACCATAAAAGGCAAAAATGAAATAGTCGAAGGTTGGTAATTTTAATAACGGACCTTTAAAAATGATTATATATTTCTTTAAATGTTACCCTTATTTCTTTGAAACTCTCAAAGAATTAAGTCAAAATTTCACAATATATTATAGATTGAAAATGCAGGAAACCGAACTTTTCATCAATTTTTAAATAACGAATCCACTTAACTAAAGATAAATAAAAGTATAAACACACACACACACACGAGATACAGAGACAGGAAGGAGAGAGAGAGAGAGACAGAGACAGAGAGAGAGAGAGAGAGAGAGACAGAAGTTTTAATATTTGGCATTGAGCAATATATCCATTTCAGTTTGACGCGAATTGGAAACAAAACACTAACCCAAACATTATTTTCCAGTGCAACAAGAAATTCCAGACAAGAAGTTTTTTTTTTAATTATTCTTCATAAGGAAAAAAAGAAACATTGAAAACCTGATACTTTTATTAACTTAATCGAACAGAAGATCGCAAATGTTAAAAAATACTCATTTATTTATTTCTTGAGAAATACAAATCGTTTTTAGTACAGCTTTTCAAGACAGCGATTGAAAGACTATTTCCTCGAATATATATCGCCAAAATGATTTTGGGCACGCCATAGATTACCTTTCAAAACATTGCTTAAAAAGGTACGTAAAAATGCTTGGAACCGCAGATATAGGAAGTATTGGAGAGAGAAAAATAACCTGCACTGAAAAGATGATAACAGACCGTTGGTCTTGTTCCTTCAGGATTTTTTATGAATGAATCAGACGTAGGAAGAAGTTCCGCTCCCATTTTTCCAAAATAATGTTAGAAGGACTCTTTCTGAAGATGAAACTGTATAACAATTACTTTTGCATTCTTCATATAATGTGAAAAGGAGCTTGTAACTTGGAGTAATAATGATTTTCAAATAACAATATTTTACATTTTTAAAATCAATCTGAATGCTTATAAATAATGTTAAAAGCACTATTGGAGAATGAAGCTTTAATTTGGGACGGTAAGGATCCAACGGTAGCAATGTTAACTTCTGTTTTTCAGAGTTTTTCTTTTTTGTTCAACTACATCTTGAATTGTCGAAATTTTTTTCGCTTTCCTTAGAAATGATCCGAGCGCTTAATTTAATAAACATGAAGTTAGTCTTAAATAACACAGGTTCTTAAATATTCGATATTTGGTATACATTTATAAGGAACCGCTTGCTAACTAAACGGATTCTAGCTTTTCTTGGAGTCATACCAAAACTTATTGTGTAAAAAAGGAAGAGTCTTCTCGATTAAGGAATGATTTTTACTTCAATGAAATTCACTTGAATTTATGGTGAAAATTTTTAAATGGCTTTAAAACTAGCAAATATGGAACTTAAATACAGACAATTGTCATTCATATTACATATTTGTTTAAAGTATTTTTGCACAGTTTAAATTTATGAGGAGAAAAGTTTATATTTCAGATGTAAAAATAATGGTATATATAACAAATTTGCTCCATCAAGTTATATATACCTAAATAATGTTATATAGGTATATATAACTTGATGGAACAAATTTGTTTTCCATGAATGCACCAGAAATAGACGTGAACTATACCCTTTAATAGGCAAACATGCAAATTATCGCCAAAGATCAGGCAATAAATTTTTATTCACAGCAAGCACTATCACATATGAATACAGATTAACTTAAAAATGCTCACTAATTGCTTTAATTTATTCATTTAATGAATGCTTTGGATCCAACATAAAAATACTGAATAAGTCTAAATTTTGATGATAAAAATCTGTATATTCAACAATTTTTATTTTTCAAGTAATAAGAACGTTACTAATTAACTAGCTGTTTGCTCGTGAATAAGTAT
The DNA here is from genome assembly GCA_026543865.1 of Argiope aurantia. Lineage (NCBI taxonomy): Eukaryota > Metazoa > Arthropoda > Arachnida > Araneae > Araneidae > Argiope > Argiope aurantia. The sequence continues at coordinate 2,115 of JAPMOR010026139.1, forward strand.
GATATATATATTAAGTATCAGTATAAAACATTCTGAATGAAAATAATTGTCAAAGGAATAAAAGAAATTGATATTATTGAATAAATATAGATACAAAAGGGAATAATAAATATTGCAGTCCAGCATCGGGCAAAATATACATTTTAAAATAAATTAAAAGTCAGTTGGAAAAATCAAAAGTCGGTTGGAAGCAAAACACTAATACAAGATTAATTGATCGAATCAACCCAAAGTTTGAAATAAAAAATAATAGCAGATATTCTTAATAGTAAAACAAAGCTTTAAAATTATCTGCATAATTGGATATTGCAAAGTTTTCGAATTCCAAACAATTAAAGATGTTTCGATAATCTTGATGGGGTTATTTCTTTTTAAATAATATACAAGAAGATTACTGCTTGCACATAATATTTATTGCTAATTTTCATTGAATACAAGAATATAAATGTTAAAAGATACCCCAGAGCTATTTTCTATTAAAATCAAGTGAAATGAAAAAAAAAAATTCTCGCTAAACAAATTTTTAATACAAAGACAGACAGCGGTGAAAAGATTATTTCTTAGCATACACTAAGAAAATAATGATTTTTAACATTTTTAATAATATATGTAAAGAACGCGACTTACAACGGTATGTAAAACTATTTGGAACAGTAAATGCAAGCGAAGACAAGACTGACCTGTATTGAAAAAGAGAATAGAAGCATTTGAATTTCCTTCAACAGGATTTACTTCTGGGCTAATCAGATGTAACAGAAAGTTCTCCTTTCAACTTTTCAAGATGTTATTGAAAGGACGCTTTCCGAAAATGAATCTGTATAACATGGAATTTTGTCATTGTTCAAACATTATATTGTTGTAAACTCAAATTTGGAGTAATAATGATTCCCACTTAACTGTTGCAACGCTTTGCCATAGGTAATCAGCATGTTTCAAAATAATGTAAAAGGCACGGTTAAAAAAGGATATTAAATTGAGTGTGGGGCAATAATGTTTCTGAATAGTATTGAAGTTTTACAATCAATAAAATTTCGCATTTTTCAAGCTATTTACTCTCTTATTTCTAAAATGACTGTTGAAAGTAGAGCTTAATATGCTAATTCTTATCTATTATCTGGTTCTTATTTTTCCTGGAAACTTATTAATGCTGTCCCAAATGTATAGTATAAGAATGATTTTTTTTCCCTACAGTTTTTATCTTCATAAAAATAGGACAACTCAAGTATATTTTAGAGAATACAGTAATGGTTCAGGATTGAATTAATACATTTCCTATGACGAAATGCATCTCCACTGGCATGGATGAGTATTAAAGTGTAATCGTATTAAAAAATGCAATCGTATTTAAAAGTTCAGCTGTTAATGTAGTCACGTCTAACATTCAGATTCCATTGGTTGCCCCGGAAAGGAAATGTTAACTTGATTGTGCATGGGGTTTGTTTCGAAAATGCCGTGTAGATAGCCTAACCAACAACCCACTTCTGAAGCATAACTTTATCTCTGGTCCTTCCATTACGACTCAAATTCAGATGTTTCGTCTTAACAAAGCTTAAGTTTTATATTTTATAACTAAGTAGGCTATTAGTGAAAAGCAAGACTGGCAATTATTTAAAAAAGCCATTCCTAAATTTTATTTTTTCTTTAAATAAAAGAATAGAAAATGCATAGAAAAAGTTTGATTTCGTTTTTTTAAATTTGATATGTTGGTCTGAATATTAAACTAAAGTTGTTGCATTATTTTTAGCAAAAATATACAACCAGAATCATTTAGAGATTCCATGTTTTCAGATAAAAACTGTACAGAATTTACATAAATAGAAAGAAATTTAAAGCTTTTCAGAAATGTAAACATATTCAGTGGATTATTCTTTTTAAATTTTTTTATTACTGATACATTTTACTTCATTCGAATTTTCGCTTTATTCAGATTTTCCCTGAAACATTTTGAAAAGAACTGAAATTAAAACTTATGGGTATGAAATTAAGCATTCATAAAAGGGCATATCCTTGAAATTCTCATTTTTAAATAAATTCAAAATTTTAAAATTCTATATAAAAATACGAAATATCGAACACAAGTAACTTAATAAGGAAAGACTTGTACTTGATTCTACTTAAAAAAAAGGCGTCAAAATGCATAAATCATATTCTTAAATAAACGGATTCTCCTTTCTCATGGAACCATATCATAGCGCAGGAGTAGCAGAATCGAGAAAGATTTTTCTTGATAAAAATTTTTAAGGAATAGATGCACTTACTCAGTTCAACTAATTCTTCATTTATGCAGGGAACGATTTAGAAAATTCTGTTAGAAAACGGCGGAAGGTTCCAGTGATGAAAATATTGTTATGTCTGCGCCACACAGGTGACAGATTCTTCAATAAAGCATAACTGATTATATTCGAATCATAATACTTCTGATCATCTCAATCATTAGACTTCGATTGTTGAAAAATTACTGATTTAAGAATTGATCACGGGAAATCCAAGAAGAAAAAAAAAATTCAAAGAATTGTGTTCGATTCTCAAGTTAATATTCAAATGAAAAATCCCAGAATAAAGACAAACGATTTCAAAAAGTTCGAGCAGATGTTTTTAATTTACTATTCTGACAAAATTCCTAAACAGACGATTTTAATAGAATAAATGAATTTAATAAGAAATGCAAAATGATAAATATCTGATCGTAGTTCACTTTAAAAATAACAATTTTTTATTAGCAGTTGTAACACTTTCAATTATAATACGTAATTTAATTATAATTTTAATGGATATTTATTTGCCGATTAATATTTAATTTTCATTTCTCTCAAAACTGTTTTAGTGGCTGCAGATCAAGCGAAAAATATAGTAAACAAATCAGCATTAGGGTTACTAGAAGAACGCTTCCGTTTACTTGTTTCGGTTACCATGTTGGCGAAAAACTCGAAGGAATGATCTTTTTCTAGGATAAATCTTCGCAACAATGATTTGGGATATATCTTTGATTATATAAAATGAATTGTTTAAAATGGTGTGTAAAAATATTTTGAAGAGTAGATTATTTACAACTGCTGTGTTGCAAATGCTTTAAGAAATACTGAGAGCCTTCCGAATTCGCTTTAAATTTTTAGAAAAAATTGAACAAGGAATTTTATACGAAAATGATGCATGCCAGTTTAATTCAGACAGTTTTTTTTATTAAGAATCGTCCGACCATTCGTTTAGTATCCAAATTGTAGAGGAAAAAAAGAAGCTTTCTTAGTAACGAAAAAAAAGTTACTCATAAGATGGAATTCACAATTATGTTTTTAATAATTTTTTCTTGGAATTAATTGAAAGAGCCTCACATCAGGAATATCGTTTGCTGAATGAAACTGAATCTTTTTGGGAGGAGGTTTCTCCAAATGTGTTCCTAAAACTGTTTGTTACGTCCATAAAGCTGTCTATTACTATTTCTTGTAGAACCCAAGACGCAAACATTTCGGGAGTTTCTGAATGATTGGACTTTTATTTAAAACATTCAACGTGTTTAATAATTGGAAGTCTCAATTGTAAAAATTCTTAAAAAGATTTGCGCATCAAATTTTGGAATTTATAATGCCATTTTTGACAGAAGTTTCGTAGAAAATAAAAGTGTTACTTCTGCTAAAGCAATCAGATTGAAACCCCCACAATTGATATTTTTGACAAAATAGGATTTTTCAGATGTTTAGAAGCAGAATATGAGAATGTGCGCCTTTTGAATATCGTAAACATAAAGAATTAAAATTGGATTTGAGATAAATTTCAAAGTAATTTTTCAGAATACTTATATAATTATATTTTATCTTACAAAACTTTTTGTCCAAAGAAAAATACAATTTAACTCGTATTTATATAATCATGAAAATGAAAAAAATGATTAAAATAGGAATAAAAAATTCTATTTTTTAACAAATTAATAAATTTGTGGCAACAAAGACGTTTTATGGAAATATATACTCTTGCAATTTTGCAGACTTCCGTGAGAATTGGCTTAGAACCTAGTCTATCCATAACGGTGGGCACTGAACATGAAGTTGAATTCATTCGGACAATTTACCGAAACGTAAATTTGCAATTTTATTTGTTTTTTAAAATAATCATGGATATTTAATGTTATTAAAAAGGAATAAAATAGCAATAATTATCTTAACTTTACTATTAACTTATTAAACTATATAATATTATATTACTATCATATTACATTATTATTACTGTTATATTATTATTATTATCACAAAAAATAATTGCAACTAGAACACAAAATAAGAAAAGTTTATTTACAAATTTATGATAAGAATACAAATACCAACACCAACACAAATACTATGTAATCATTGCAACAATAAAAGTGAAATAAGCATCCTTTTAAAAAGGAGACACAATACAAGTTTATATTTTAAACCAAATTTGCACTTGCTATTTTACATTAAAAAACTCAGACATTTCCAAACATTCAATTGCATACTAAAAATGAATTTATTTCAATTATTTCCTCCTTATTTTTTAAATTTGTTATTTCTTATACAGATTTTATAGTATCATAGAGTTACCTTTTTCACCAATTCACTTCCAGATTGGTACAGAATCAAAATTTCGTTACATTATTTAACGGATAGTTAAATTCTAAAAACTTGACAATTGTGCATTATCGAACAGAAAGCAACTGCATAGAATTAAGGAGCTCCGGCATTTCAGAAAGAAATGAAAAACCGATTACAAACTTTCATCTTCGTAAGTGTAGTACCATTCAAGATAAATAAAAATGGTTCATGAAGTTGAAACAGTTGTTACAGTGAAACATCCACTTCGGACATCCATCTTCAGAAATATCGGTAACGTATTGAGATGAATTGCTGCATGAGTAACTCCAAACTTATGCAAAAAATGTTTCTTATCTTTCTAATTGAGGATAATTTTTAAATATATATCATAAGAAGACGAATATTTAAAAAGTGAAACATTTTAAGTCTCAGTAAGACTTAACAATAACGGAAAGGAGCTGAGAAGTATTCTGCATCTTCGCTGCTGCCATTACCTGCATTCATTCGACATTTTTCTGCAGATAAACAGAGACATTTCATTCATGAAGAACATTTTCGCTCGATTCCATTTGTGACGAATTTACAGAATAATTAAATTGCACTTTTGCTTAAAGCACATTGATTACAGTCAAGATCAGGAAAGGTTATCAAGTAAGGGGTTTTTCAAATTCAGATGATTCTTGACTGGCTGGCCTACCGGAACCGATCAAGAATCTTTAGCACGAAAAAAAAAGCAAAAAAAAAAATGCAGAATGAAATTATATGCTTTTTAATGGGCATTGTTTTCTCATAAAGGCTAGAGTACCAGAACAATTTGACAGAAGCATTACATGTAAGGTTTAAAACATTAAAATAAGAATATATTCATAAATTTAAAAAATGAACTCGGATTACTTTAAAATGGATGGAAATAATGAATAATCTATTATATTTGGATAGATAGCAGAGAAAATTTCTCTAAAGAATATATTTTTGATATATGATTAAATGTGTGTCAATTTTATTATATATAATTTAAGTGTACCTTTAATCTTATAAAAAAAAATATATTCAAGGCATTCTGGCAGATGTTAAATTTTCAAAGTTCAAGGTTTAAAAACATTAAAAAGTATTTTGAAAAAAATATTTGCTCATTTTCAAACGTCAGCGGAATAATTTACTCACAACGATAGTCATATGACTAGAAATATTCCATTCTCCCAGTATCCTCCCGTCAAGGCAAAGTATTTAGTGCGCATAATATGCAGAATGATTTCGAAGCATACGGCTTACAACAAAAACATAACAGTTATATAACAATAACATAACAGCTGATTTAATATTAAAATGCATATTACTCTTTTTCTTAATCGTTGCACGTCATTTCCAAATAAAATCAATCATTAACAAAAACGAAACTAGCCATACACAATTATGCTTGGTACCCCGAGGTAGCTGACAATTTAACGTTCACAAATAAGCAATTTTAGTAATGCATTCATAAGTGTATGCAAATGAGCTGAATAATTCTTACTTTCAGAATATTAAGAATTCATGAGATTTCGATACACTTAGTAGTTATTTTAAATACAGAGTTTGGATTAATAAACATCAAACAATTTAGTTTCATGCAATGATACCAAGATTTTTAAAGAATTTATCAAATGCACAACATAATACATCTTTCTTTTATCCTTTAATCAACAGGTTGAAAATGTGTTGCATGTTTGTTCCTTAGTCCTTATGACCGCAAGGTTTTGAAATCTTCAAGTATCAATTTCAATTTAATAAGTCTTGAGAGATTCAATTACTGAAGACTAATGGTTATTTAACTATTATTAACCGAGGTTATTAACCGAGAAAAACGAATGCTTACTTGACTTGAGCATGAATGTGCCAAATTTCGCATGCTTTCTTTTAGAGTATATATTTGTATTGTAGATTCGTGACAACTGCTACAGCATAAAGGAATACTGTGAAATGGAGGCGTGATTATTTAATTTAAAAGCGGATGTAGTTACTAAATACGGAGCTCATACTTGCTTTTATTCCATGCCTTTTCCTTTGATTAATAATCTGAGTAAGGGAGAAAGCGTTTATGAATGCAAGAATACTCCATTTCAAAAAATAAGTTGCAAAATTATAAGTAGTGAGAATTTGTATAGAAATAAATCTTGTATAGTGATGGTTTACTGTATTTTTGTCCACTCTTTATATAAAAATTATTTATCGTCTGTTGATAATTCATAACAAATCTCTTACTTTGACTAGAATTCAACATTAGTTGCACGCTTTTTTGCTATTTAACTGCTATGTTTCATTTAGGCAAAGAATTCCACTCTCACCCACGTTAAAATAGTTCTATAAAAATAAGAGTTAGATTTAACATATTTGCTCCTTTTTTTTTAATTAAAAAAATATATAAAAAACGTTATACAGAACGTTTTGCGGGGCAAACTTTTGGGCTGCGAGCTACGAAATGTTTATTTCTTGGATAGTAGGTCTGGACGAAAGGTTTTAAGTATTTTAGAATTGATACTTTAATTTTTCAATCCATGAATTTGAGTGTATATTATTACACCCATCCCCATTTGATACAGCTGCTTTTGATAACCAGTAAGTTTGAATAATTGGTTGCTGAAAGTTTCAAATGTTTTCTCAGAAAAAATATTTTTAAACTTCAAATTTTGATAGGCAGACATCTTGGATTTCAAACGTTTCACATAGTTCTGTTCATTGGGCTTCGCTTCAAATCTGTCTACTAGTTTATACATCCAGTTATAGGGAAAACCATCAGTATTTGAATTAGAGGCAATTTAACATTTGTCTATCAGGGGTTTCTTTTGAGCTTATAACCTAAATTTTAAGTAAAACAAAATGTCAAAAATTAACAGTATGCCATATATTAAAACCTATTGAACATGGTAAAATAGTCGATTCTTCATATCTTGACCAGAACAATGGATTAAGAGGTAGGATGAAATGTCAGTAGTAGCATTGCGAACGGTTTGAGTTTGATTTCAATGAAATAGTGTTGTAAAATACTTCTGAAATATTTAAATTAAATTTAGAAAATTATATGGGAAAAATTATATGATTTTTGATATCATTGAAAAAATATATTTTAAGATGCTATAAAAGTTCCAAGTAATAATGTTAAAGTTGATATTTTTATAAATGTTTATTTACCTCACTTCTGCGGATGCAAATGCAGCTTTACCCACCATTCAACATTAAAATTGTCTGTTGTCTGTATTACAGACTTTCTCATTATAACTTTTAATTTAAAAATACGCTGCGAAAGCTTTTGATTTTTAAAAATTCCTTGCATACTTTTGTTTCAGCTTTAATTGAAGTATCTCGCGCATTTTGTATAATTTTAGAATGTTATACAGTATTAAATGACAGCGAATAGTATTAGATCTTTACAAAGGGATTATTTTACTTAATATTTATACTCGCATTCTTTCTGTAAATCCGTGATTTACGAATCGCAGCATGCTACGGTTAATGCTATAGAAGCAGGCAAAGGCAAAAATGAATGAATGAACCTAAAATATTACCATAAATTCCCGACTAAATGCTCACATTTAATAATAATTAATAAATCGACTAATTATTTTCTCAAAGTATTCACACAAGTTTTCCCACATGATTGAATATTTGTGAATGCTGGTCTTGATATTCCACTGAAACGTACTCTAAATAGTTGATAATGTACAATTTCAATACAAACAAGATGCTATTCTAGCGGTTGTGATGTTGATTCGTTTTTGAAATAGTATGTTAGGACTATTTTCAGATTATTGAACAGCTGTTCATTGATGAAACTTGTAAATTGACTTAAAAATTACATAGGGTTTTGGTTTGTAACTTTAGCTTTATCCATATGTTGACGAAAATCTAAACTGGCTACATGATATGAAGGTTTTATATCTAAAATTTATAAGATTCAAAGAGATAATGAGAGAATGAAGATGAATTGTAAATTTCAAAATCGCGTATTAACAGTTTACATGAATATTTTGAAATTCAAAAATAATGTTGGAGCCTATTTAAATTTTTCTCGAAGAAAAGTCAATTTTGGATAATAAAACTAAAGTCTAAAGTTGATTTTTTTTCTAACAATAATTCAGTGCAATTTTATCATGAAAATGCCTAAATGAATGCTATTTAACCCGACTGGTGGACTTATAGCCTGTTCCGAATTTTCCGATTGACAATATATCGTGTTGGGAAAGCATTTAATTTATTAAAATCAATTAGAATTTTCCCCAAAAACTCTTGTGCATAGGACTATAGTATATATAAAACTGAATAAAACTCTTAAATACTTATTGACTTTACTTAGCCTTTTTAAGTGACTAAAACAAATTCATTCAAAAAATATACAAATAAGGTTTTGGAATACTAAACGAGTTTTCCTTATGCAAGTTCTTAAAATATGCAATGAACGTTGTAAACTATCGTCATGTTTTGATTTAAATATTCAAGATATTAATATTGAATTCTGTCAAAAGATACCTTTAAAAACAATTGTGATAATTTTCAATATATCTCCAAATATAATGAAAAAATCTATGATAGGAATACTGTATTTTCTTGTCTAATCTAACATTTCTCCATGTGCGTTGTATATGCTGTTGAAGTATTTGAATCTACAGTGGATCGATTACACAGTAAAAGCTGTTTTCGCCAAATCTCAGAAGTGAATTCTTTTCGATTACTCATTATATGAGTAGAATTTTTACTGTAGAATTATATTTCACTTGTATAGAATGGATGAAAATGGATCGTCGATAGGTAAACAGATGATACAATTGAGAAATAAGCATATTTCGTATATGTTCTTGACCACCTTAATGAATGGAAGAAACCCAAGAAGTATTTTGTCCACAGGTTTCTCCCATACTTTTGCTTCTGTGAGAAGGAAGAGGAGAATGGGGCATCGTTTGAGATTCAACTATGAAGATTTGATATCATATCTGATGCTTAAGATTTCAGTATATATGCTGAAAATGTGTTCTTAAAATAAAAAAAGCAATTCCTAATTTAGTAGAAAATCTAGTTTGAAAGAGCCGACATTTTTCGGCAGTTGCTTTTTCAAAGAATGACCTTGCAAAATTTAGTTTCGGGAAGTGTGATTCGAATGTGCTGATGTTGGATGGTGATCGCTATTGAAATATTTCGGGCGAGTTGAAATGAACACTGGGACAATATCCGGAGAAGAAACGGCCAGAAATCTGTCAGAGATGAATGGGATCCGAGTTGGATGTTTGGCATTGATTAAATTGAAATGATTCTCGTCAGATTTGAATCTGCTGATGGCCCGCAATGATTCCAACCAAGGGCTGTTTGATGTTGGATGAAATTTCCCGAAATTAAAAATATCTGTTCGGTAATCCAAGATTCCACAAAAATTCCTTTTGAGGAATGCAAATGAAAGGTAGTTAAGCTTTTGTTCGAAATTTTGCCATTTTTTCATTTTCTTATTTAATTTCTTGGTCCACAAGAGATAAATTTTGGACTACAATATAAAAAACTCCTTTCAATGAATTCTCAATTCTATATTTCCAATTATTTCTTTCATTTTTTGCATATGGAAAGTATTGGAAGATTTCGAAAATTCTTTTTATCCCATTGATGGTCGAAATTGTTAAAGTACTTGTAATAAGCCAATTTGGGGTTTGAACACTAAAATAGTTTTCTTTTGAAGTAAACTAGAAGCTTGCATTCTTTTGAAGGGAAAAAAGCTGCTTTTAAAAATGAAAAAGATTGAAGCTGAAAGGAAAACAATAATGAAAAAAAGTCCAAATTAGAGATAAATGTCTTTTTAAGTTGTGGTTCAAATTGAATCTCTTGTAAAATCAGATTCCAGACTTAATTTTTGGAGTTTTTACTCTTCTGAATCAGAAATGTAATTCGAAGCATCTAAGAATAATGCATATTCATCTAAGAAATTATTAAGGAAAATTTTTCAGGAAAAAAATGTATTTAATTTTTTGTTGTTTTTCCCAAAAAAATTAATCTGCATCATTCCAGTGTATAGGGTTTTTTTAACTTTAAAATATTAGTAAATAAAATGCCAAAATGGGGCGTCGTCTTGAACGGTGTCCGAGAGAACCCATCCGCATGCAAAGGGTTCATTTTACATCAAGGATCAAACAGTCTTCTGAATATCATTCTTCGTCTTCATTTTCTTTCGATGAATGAAGACTGAGATATCCCTGCCTTTTTTTTAAATTTTCGATTGACGAATGGAAATTATTTTTGTTAAATTAGAGTAAGATTAAATTTTACATAAATTTAGCAATGATTGAAAAGAATCATGCGATAGAAAGAATTTTGGATAACCATAACCGTGAACACTCGTTTTCAATTATTCTTATTTTTCTGAACATTGTTTTTCAGTCATTGATGTCATCTTCCCTAGCTTTGGTTAATTTAAATTTTCAATCTCATGCATAGGAAGATTCTAATCTTAAAAAGGGTTTTATTTTAATAAATAAATGTTGGCATCTAAAATGGAACTTTTGGTTTTGCTTTTTCAAAACGCAAGCAAAATAGGAGGCCATACCATAGGATGTATTGGTCATCAGTTCTTGTATTTAAAGTGATTTTTAGGGCATCAATTTCTCTGATTTTGACACCAATATTTAAAACAAATTCTTTACATTCAGATATTCTAAAAACTCGTCCAACAGACAGTTTGCCATCTGACTCTGTCTAGGACTGTCAATGAAAAGAGAAAATTCTTTGAATCATCAGATAAAAGAATTGCGAGAGAATTTCTATTGAGTAAATAACAACCAGAATGCTCTTGCTTAACATTTTCGTTTTCAATTTGCACTCGATTTCAATCCCTAACTTCTTCACATATCGGATTGGTGTCATTTTGCGTGTTCTTGAATAGAAAAGGACTTGTTACTTTCATTTTTCTTTGCCTAGTTAATTATAAAATTTCAATAGATTAATGGTTTCAACATATAATAATCTCAAAAATAGATAATTTTTTTTAAACAAATTTCACTTTTTACTAAAATTTTTAAAGATGGAATTGAGAAGATATCCATTCGTCATTTGAAAAATAGTTCTTCATTATGCCATGAGCAGCATATTTTTTACCTTATGATTATTTGTATGGAATAAGAATCTGGAATCTTTTTTCATATATATTAGCTTATGCAGACAAAGAAAAATCTGCTTGAGTATTTTCCATGATATTTGATACAAAACGATAATAGATAAAATTAGAAATTAAGATCGTATTTCTGTGTTGAAAATAAAACTCGCAAAAAATAAAATGCAAAATTATTTAATCCATCTTGTTTCGCTTATTTTGTGAAGGACACGAATGGATATTTAGAACGTTTGCAGTGCTGAATTCGAAAGAAAGTACGAGATTGTTAAAAACTTTTCATATGCGGATTCGAATGAACGTCAAATTAATTGCAGCAGGCGGAAATTTTTTAAAAAATTGAGCAAACCTCTGAATTAGTTGTGTACGCATTTTCTCGTTCAGCGAAAATCACAGAATAACAATTTCATTTTTAATAAACTATATTTCATTGCTGATTGCAATTCGCACGTTTCGAAACCTGAAAAATGGCATCACTGGAAAATAGTATATTTAACGAAAATGAATGATTAAACCTTTCCTTCATAATGTTGTATTAACGGATGGCAAATAGTTCTAATCTATTTGAAATTTTCGGTAAAAAGGCAATTTTTCAACATCAGTTCTCTGCCTGACTTTTGTCTATAGAAATGGTGTAGATGATACATTGAAATAAAAATAATATATAAGCATTTAGCGAATTCTAGAAATTTTTCTTAAAGCAGAAACATTCTGAATTCAATACAATCAAGTCATGTTTCAAATTTTTTTTTGTTTGGTTGATATTCCTTATTAAACTTTCCATATTAGTTTTAAATTAGAATTTAAAAAATGTCTTTGAAACATTCTATCTCGGTAAATGAACGATTTCCTCGAGTTGTAAATGTAAAATTATTGTAAGTAGTTTCTAAAGTTAGATACTAAAATGGTAATTTGAAGGGAAGAAAATCTACAAATTGTGTCTTAACATTCATTAATGAGATGGTTTTGAGCTGCATGAGGAAGTAACTTGCATTGGCTTTTAAAATTAGCTATTTTAAAATCGGAGAATGATTCGATAGTTTTTTGAAAAATCCTCAAATATTAAAAGATGTTATTTTTTAATTGATATTTCTCTTTGCAAAACATCCGTCCTAATTTATATAGCATACCGATTAAAACAATGAAGGTTCAGTTCTCAAGATATGCAATTGGTTTTTTTTTTCTGAAGCAATCGCAAAGAAAAAAAAACTAATAATTTTAATATTGTTTGCAAGTGCAAAAATTTAAATATCCTAATCCATCTCTTAATCATAGTAGATCACAGTAAAATCTTATTTCGTCGAAGTATTGTTCTAATTCCTCTCCGATTTAAACACCGAATTAGTTCAGAACAGCAGCTTCAGCTGTGCTGT
>JAPMOR010026149.1:0-20311 GCA_026543865.1 Argiope aurantia
TTTTATAAAGTGCTTCAAATAATTTATATACTGGTAAAACTCAATAATTTAAAAGTAAATTTTTTTCAATACATAATGCTCAAAAATGTTGAAACGCAGTTAATGCTCCTTTTAGCGTAAATCAATTAATACATACAGGATAGAAATGATAAAGATATTATTAAATAATAAAATGAAGATGACGATCTTTGTATCAAACAGTAAATGGCACCAATTCTCAATTTTGCTGCAATTTCAAGACAGAACAGTGAAGTACTACACAGCGATGATAAGTTTAATCAATGGACAAACACATTTAAAAATACATTTAACCACTTTTTTTTGTGAACATTACTTCAGCTTAGAAGATTTCATGCGCAACATTATAATAATGAATGTTATCTTTAGCCTACTCTAAGATATTAAATTATAAACAAATTAAACATTGTTTCAAATGTTTGAATCTGGATACAGGAATAAATACTAAAAGGCCAAACTTAACGCATTTTCTAAAAGAAATATTGTAGCATTTTACGAAGTAATTATAAGTGGATATAGTTTGAATTGCTTACTAGGACATTAAGAAGGGAGCCGTGGTAGACGTGGTAAATCTGACGTCATGGATCCAAATGTGTATGAAATTCTGGTTCAAGCTAAATCTTATGTCATGGATCCAAATGTCCTCCAATTGGTATGGTGCGAAAAACTGTTTTTTCTTTTCATTTCTTCCTTTCTTTTTTTTTTCTAAATATGAAATGCAAGTAGAATCAAAATTTTATTATTTATTGTTTATAAGTTCTTCGGAACATCGGCTTTAAAAATGACATTTGAAGCATAAAATGGTCATTCATTAATTATTTCACTTTCCAAAATTGCTTACTTTTCGATATTTGTGAGTGATCCCCCCCCCCTTGCGAAATGCTTCGTTTTTGATAGAATGCAAAACATATGTAAGAATGATTCTTTATAGGAATGGGTTAAACTTTCATGGTCAAATAAAACAGCCTTTCCATTCACTTCTGGTGAAATATTTTTGATGTGATTAAAATATTAAAGCATTAGCCTTGATAACTTAATTTGTACATTAAAAATAGTTTTTAAATCAAAATTATGAGTGGAACACATGTAGACAGCCTTACGTTACCACTAAAGAAATATTTCAATCAAATAACTAACCAGATTCACAAGATATTACAACATGTAACCATAATTTTACTTTAATATTTTGATATTTTATCTGTTTATAATTTCAAATTGAATACACCCAAGTTAATAATATTTGCGCTTCATTAATACATTAATAATTTCATTAAAGCAACAACTGCAACACGCAAAAAGAAAAAAAATAGTGCCGTCTTTGAAGAATCAGAAGTTAGAGCTAATTTTTTAATTTGTCGTAACTCAATATTAAATATATATTATTGACTATATTCATTTTTATATGCATAAAAACAGATTTTTATATTTCACTGCTTGTCTAATAGCCGAGCTATTTAGAAAAACATCCCAAAATAAAGGAAACCAAATCAAATAGGATTTATGTTTTTAATGCATCACAATTTATAAGACTTTATTTCGGATAGAGAAATAGAGTTTTATTTTGTTCTAATTTTCTCGTCTTCCGAATTTACTAATAAATATATCTTTGAAGTTATAACATTGATGGAAAATTTGTAAGTTCTGCGAAGTTTAGTGATTGATAATTTAAATACAATTACGGAAATTAAGATGCAATTAAGAAAAATAAATAACACTCACAAACTGATTGGTTATCGTGTGACAGCTTAATATTATTTACAAAGCGAAATAAAATATTGTGTTAACAATAATTTAATTAAGCATTACCAGTAAAATTGTATAAAAATAATTTTTATAAATCCAAGGAAATAAAAATGGTAATGTTTAACTATCATTTTCTAATAATAGTACTTAATTAGAAAATTGGTAAAATAACGTATGTTAATAGTATGCTGTGAAAATAAGTTAATTTATTGCATTTCATTTAAAAGTTAATAGTTTCAAAAGCCTGGATTTATTTATAAGCGATAGTAAGGTATTATTAATTCAAAGAGCTGAAATTGCAATGTCTGGATTCCTGAACATCTTATCTTTACAATAACATATAAGAAATACCAACTAACAATCATAGAACTAAACAAATAATGTAAGAGATTTAACAATGCAAGAGAAATAGAAGCCTAATACCTAAGGGAATTCGAACAATTCCTTATTATTTCCTAGTAATTCCAACCATACGACACTCTGCAATAAATATGTGGCTTTCTGAATGAACTTTTTCCTTCCACTATTTATAAGCCTAGAAACTCGACAATGTCTATTTATTTCGGATAGCAATATTTGATTCCAGAGACATAGAGAAAATCCGATCTAGACAGAGTTAATGATGTTCCGAAATCCTATCAAGAAACATTTAGAATTATAATAAACAGCGCAGTTCGAGGAACAAAGCTTGATGAGATATATAATTTTGTAAAGAATCAGTGTCTATTAGAAACAATTCTGCACGATAGATGCCGCTTTATAATATAATTATAACTTTTCTAGAAATGCCATCTATTGTAAATGCATTTCTAAACACAGAAATACATAGCAAAAAAGTTCCATATCAGAGTATTAATTCTCGTAATGAGAATCTTAGACCCTTCAGACGCTCACAAGGTAAAAGGCTTGTTGGCTACATCTGAAGGGTGAGTCATTGTATTTTGCTGGTCTTCTGTTCGAATCTGGAGATCGACAAATAATTTTATAATTTTTCTTTTTTTTAAATAAATTTTATCTATATTTCTGCATTATTCAGAGAGTTACTATGAATTATTCCAAATCATATATTACAAAAATATATTTTAATTTAAAAATATTTCTATATTCAATCGGAATTTTAAAAGTAAGTCGTGCACATGCGCAGAATCTATTTCTATACTGAGCATTGTGCTATTAAAACCAGATTTACACCATACTGAAAACTTATGGCTGAGTCGAAATGAGAATCTAAGACCCTTCAGACGCTCGCGATGAACGAGGCTTAGTGGCTAGATTGGCAGGGTGTGTCGTTTTGTTTTGCTTGTCTTCTGTTCTGCAGAGCGACAAATAATTTTATAATTTTTGCTTTTTTTAAATAAATTTATTTATATTTCTCCATTATTCATAGAGTTACTATGAATTATTCCAAATCATATATTTCAAAAATTTATTTTAATTTAAAAATATTTCTATATTTAATAGGAATTTCATGACTGATGTTCGAACACATGCGCAAAATCTATTCCTATTCTAAGCATTTTGCTTTTAAAACCAGATTTACACCGTATTTAAAATTTATTGCCGATTCGTAATGAGAATCTTAGACCCTTCAGACGCGATAGAGGTACGAGACGCGGTGGCTATATCTGCACGGTGTGTCATTGTAGTTTGTCTGTCTTCTGTTCGAATCTCGAGAGCGACCAGTAACTTTATAATTTTTCTTTTTTTTTAAATAAATTTCATCTATATTTCTCCATTATTCATAGAATTCCTATAAATTATTCGAAATTGTGTCATGAAACTCCGATTAAATATAAAAATATTTTGAAATTAAAAAATATTTTTGAAATATATGATTTGAAATAATTTTTAGTAACTCTATGAATAATGGAGAAATATAGATATAATTAATTTAAAAAAAAGAAAAATTTATAAAATCATTTGTCGCCCTCGAGATTCGAACAGAAGACCAGCAAAATACATTGGCACACCCTGCCGAACTAGCCACCGAGCCTCGAGCGTCTGAAGGGTCTAAGATTCTCATTACGACTCGGCAATAGGTTTTAAGTACGGTGTAAATCTAATTTTAAAAGAACAATGCTCAGAATAGGAATAGATTCTGCGCATGTGTGCGAACTTGACTCTTAAAATTTATATTAAATATAGAAATATTTTGAAGTTAAAATATATTTTTGACATATATGATTTTGAATATTTCATAGTAATTCTATGAATAATGGAGAAATATAGATAAAATTTATTTAAAAAAAGAAAAATTATAAAAGTACTTGTCGTTCTCCAGATTTGAACAGATGACCAGAAAATGCAATGACACACTCTGCCAATCTAGCCACCTAGACTTGTGCCTTGACAGCGTCAGAAGGGTTTAAGACAGCGTTTCTCAACCTTTCAATATTCTTGGCCCAGTTTTCAATCATAATCATTTTTCATCACGCCCCCCGCTTACAATAAAAGGTTTACAACAATACAGTATATTGAGTATTTTGGATTCTGTTTTTAACTAACTACCAAAACTAGAGTAAAATTAAGCCAACGTTGGCGAGAAACCACATCTTGCAATTTGGACAAGCGGGCGGTGAACAGATAAAGCGAATAAAAGAGGAGAAAATTTAAAAATTATATTTCAAATTAAAGCCAAACAGGGAGATAACGTTAAAAGTATATGAAAGTAGAAAAATTCGTCAATGAAAGTTAAACTAGAAGGAGTGAGCTAAATTTAGAAACTGGGAATACATTTTATCGAATAATAAAAAAAATAAAATAAAAGCATGACAAAACAAAAGTGAAAAAATAGGAATGTTTGTGAAAGGGAATCCACACGACCGATGCCGTCTCGAGCATGCTCGGAGCAAATGTTTTCTCATAGGAAGAAGGAAAATGTTCGATAACGGAAGTTTGAATTCCAGCCAGTCTCATTCGAGTCGACCCTTCTATTGCTATCGAATCTATCGTGAATTTATATGTTATATAAATTCACGATAGATTCTTTCGTGTTCATTGCAATTCATCATATAAAATATTCACGGCAGCAGATTTATGCAAACTCGTGAATAAATTTTTAAGCGGAAGTAAGCAAGCATTAGACGATAGTCATGCATCAACAAGTACACAGACGAGCGTGGTTCCGAAAATAAAAGCAAGAAAATACTCTCAAGAATACTTAAATTATTGGTTTACCAGTGCTGAAGTAAATGAAGAAGAGAAGGTCCCTGTGTATCATTTGCTCAAAAATGGTAGCCGCAGACAGCATGAAACCTAATAAACTTAAACGACATTCGGAAACGCTTCATAGTGAGTACTTCAACAAACACAGAGAATTCTTCGAATTAAAATTAAAATCATATAACAAGCAAAAATCATTCTTTAAAGAAACTTTGTCTGTGAATAAAAAAATGCATTGATTGCATCTTACAAAGTTACAAAGTTCATATAAAATAGCCAGATGTAAAAAAAACCTCACACCATTGGTGAAGATCTTATTTTTTCAGCAGCAAATGAGATTGTAGAAACTATGTTTGGAGATAATTTATCAAAACGATTGCAGTCCATACCTCTTTCAAATGATACTGTTGCCCGTAGAATTGGCGATATAGCTGAAGATGTACAGTGTCAGCTTTTCTCGAAGTTGCGTGACAAATTGTTTTCACTACAGCTTGAAGAAGCAACAGATAGTAATAAAGATGTTCATTTATTTGCCTATGTTCGGATTTGTGATAATATGTATAATGTGATAATATTTTCTGCAAGCCAATAGAACTCAAAACATCAGCGCTCGCATTATTTTCTATTTTCAATGATTTTATGAACTAGGCAAACAGAATGGAAAAGTTGCGTCGGAATATGCACCGATGGTGCTCGTTCAATGTCCGAAAGATTCCAAGCACTTTTAAAACAAAATCGCCTCAGTGCGCACATTGCATGATACACAGAGAAACTTTGGCTTCGAAAGAAATGAGTCTTGGTTTGAATATTAAATTAAATACGGTTGTAACAGTAGTAAATTATATAAAAATGAGACCCCTGAAATCGAGAATCTTTCCCGCACTTTGTAAAGACATAGATTCAGTACATTCAGCGTTACTCTTTTATTGCGAGGCAAGATGGTCATCACGTGGGAAATTTTTGAAACGTGTTTAAGAATTAAGAGAAGAAATCGTCATTTGCTAGCGGAAGAAAACAGACCGGAGGCCGAGAATTTTCGCGAAAGATTATTTGTGAGGAAATTGATCTACTTGGTCGACATATTCGAGAAATTAAATAACTTGGATCTTCAACTCCAAGGAGCAAATACACATATGTTGGATACGACTGATAAAGTTAATGCTTTATGTAGAAAATTGGAATTGGGGAGCAGAAATTTAAAGCAAAAAACATAATAATGTTTCTAAATGTGGATGATTGTACTAAAACTTATAAGGCTAAAGATGAAAATGTAAAAGTTGTTTTTGTAACAAGTGAAAATCCTTTAGATATGCTAGCAAAGAATTTTAAAAAGTATTTTCATGCTGACGACAAACCGATAGCGAGTGGGTTAGGGATCCATTTCATACTTTCAATTGATGAGGAAGAAAAATTCATAGACTTCACGACAAGTGGCGAAACTAAAAGACAATTTAGTAATAAATCACTATTTAAATTTTGGGCAGGAGTAAGGATGATTTTTCTGCACTAAAAACAAAGACATTTCACGTTCTATTACCATTCAACATCCTACCCTTGTGAAACTGGATTTTCTGCTGTATCTTCTTTGAAGACGAAATATAGAAAAAGAACTGAGAGTGGCTATTTCTAATATTCAAAAAACTTTGCTCTCTAAGACAGGCCCTAGTAAGTCACTAATAATTATTAAATTTGTTTTTAATTTAGTATGTTTTGATTAAGTAAGTTTTGATTTAGTAAGTTCTTTGACTTCAATAAGTTATTAAATATGTCGAAATGTATTTTGTTTCCTATGTGTATGTGTGCTTCCCTTTCAGTCAGTTAATCATTTTTTTAATAATATTTTCTCAGGGATATTCTTAACTCCCCCCTCTAGGTCTAAGATTCTCATTACGTCGCGTGAATAAGTTTTAAGTACGGTGGAAATTTGGTTTTAAAAGCACAATGCTCAGAATAGGAATAGATTCTGCGCATGTGCGCGACATGACTCTTAAAATTCCGATTAAATATAGAAATATATAAAAATTAAAAAATATTTTTGAAATTTATGATTTGGAATAATTTATAGTAACTCTATGAATAATGGAGAAAAATAGATAAAATTTATTTTAAAAAAAGAAATTTATTAAATTATTTGTCGTTCTCGAGAATCGAACAGAAGACCGGCAAAATACAATGACACAACGTGCAGATACAGCCACCAAGTCTCGTAAGACAGGAGCGTCTGAAGGGTCTAAGATTCTCATTTTTTTTTATTTCAAAATATTTCTGTATTTAATCTGAGTTTCATGACTCAATTTCGCGTACATGCGCAAAATCTATTCCTATTCTGAGCATTGTGCTTTTAAAAGCAGATTTACCCCGTACTTAAAACTTATTCCCGAGTCGTAATGAGAATCTTAGACCCTTCAGACACTATTGACTTACGAAATTTGGTGGCTAGGAAGGATGTGTCATTGTTCTGGTATTCTGTTTGAATCTTGAAAGCGACAAATAATTTTATAATTTTTCTGTTTTGGAAATAAATTTTATCTATATTTCTCCATTATTCATAGAGTTACTATAAATTATTCCAAATCATAAATTTCAAAATTATTTTTTAATTTCAAAATATTTCTATATTTAAGCGGAATTTTAAGAGTCAAGTCGCGCACATGCGCAGAATCTATTCCTATTGTAAGAATTGTGCTTTTAAAAGCAGATTTACCCCGTACTTAAAACTTATTCCCGAGTCGTAATGAGAATCTTAGACCCTTCAGACGCACTCGAGGCATGAGGCTTGGTGGATAGATCGGCAGGGTGTGTCGTTCTATTTTCCTGGTCTTCTGTTCAAATCTCGACAATGACAAATAAATTTATATCTTTCTTTTTTTTAATAAGTTTTATTTATATTTCTGCATTATTCATAGAGTTACTAGGAATTATTCCAAAACATATATTTCAAAAATATATTTTAATTTCTAAACATTGCTATATTTAATCGGAATTTTACGTGTCAAGTCGCGCACATGCGCCGAATCTATTCTCATTCTTAGCATTGAGCTTTTAAAATCTTATTTACACAGTACTTAAAACTTATTCCCGAGTCTTAATGACAATCCTACACCCTGCAGACGCTCTTGAATTACTAGACTTGGTGGGTAGATCTGCAGGGTCGATTGTTCTATTTTGCTGGTCTTCTGTTCGAATTTCGAGAGAGACAAATAATTTTATAATTTGTCTTTTTTTTAAATACATTTTATCTATATTTCTCCATTATACGCAGAGTCCTGAGGAAATATTCCAAATAATATTTCAAAAATATATTTTAATTTCAAAATATTTCTATATTTAATCGGACTTTTAAGAGTCAAGTCGCGCACATGCGCAAAATCTATTCCTATTCTGAGCATTGTGCTTTCAAAAAAAGATTTACACTGAAATTAAAACTTATTCCCGAGTCGTAATGAGAATCTTAGACCGTTCAGATGCGCTCGAGGCACGAGACATGCTAAATCGGCAGGGTGTGTCAGTTTATTTTGCTAGTCTTCCGTACGAATCTAGAGAGCGCCAAATTATTTTATGATTTTTCTATTTTTTAAATACATTTCATCTATATTACTCCATTATTCATAGAATTACTAAGAATTATTCCAAATCATATATTTCAAATTATTTTTTAATTTCAAAATATACCTATATTTAATCGGAATTTTAAGAGTCAAGTCGCGCACATGCTCTGAATCTAATTCTATTCTGACCATTGTGCTTTTAAAATAAGATTTACCCCTCACATGAAACTTATTGCTGAGTCGAAATGAAAATTTTAGACCCACCAGAGGCACTCGAGGCAAGAGGCTCGATGTCTAGATCGGCAGTGTGTCTCCTCGTATTTTATTGGTCGTCTGTTCGATTATCGAGAGTGACGAATAATTTTATAAGTTTTCTTTTTTTTTAATAAATTTTATCTATATTTCTCCATTATTCATAGAGTTACTATAAATTATTACATATCATATATTTCAAAAATATATTTTAATTTCAAAATATTTCAATATTTAATAGGAATTTTAAGAGTCAACTCCCGCTAATCTGCAGAATCTATTCCTATTCTTAGCATTGTGCTTTTAAAACCCGATTTACACCATACTTAAAACTTATTGCCGAGTCGTAATGAGAATCATAGACCTTTCAGACGCATTCGAGGTACGGGGTCGGTGGCTAGATCGGCAGGGTGTGTCCTTTTATTTTGTTCGTATTCTGTTCGATTCTCGAGAGCGATAAATAATTTTATAATTTGTCTTTTTCTTAAATAGATTTTATATATATTTCACCATTATTCATAGAGTTATGATGAATTATTCCAAATCATATATTTCAAAAATATATTTTAATTTCAAAATATTTCTGTATTTAATAGGAATTTTAAGAGTCAACTCCCGCTCATCCGCAGAATCTATTCCTATTCTTAGAATTGTGCGTTTAAAGCCAGATTTACTCCGTACTTAAAACCTACTGACGAGTCGTAATAAGAGTCTTAGACCCTTTTGACCCTATTCAGAACCGAGGCTCGGTGGCAAGATTGGCAGAGTTTGTCGTTGTCTTTTGCTGTTCTTCTGTTCGATTCCCGAAAGTGTAAAATAATTTTATAATTCGTTGTTTTATTAAATAGATTTTATTTATATTTCTCCATTATTCGTAGATTTATGATGAATTATTCCAAATCATATATTTCAAAAATATATTTTAATTTCAAAATATTTCTATATTTAATCGGAATTTTAAGAGTCAAATTCGCGTACATGTGCAGAATCTATTCTTATTCTGAGCATTGTGCTTTTAAAACCAGAATTACACTGTGCTTAAAACTTATTCCCAAGTCGTAATGAGAATCTTAAACCCTTCTATCGCACTCGACGTCCGGTGCTCGGTGGCGGGGTGTGTCGTTGTATTTTTCTGGTCTTCTGCTCGATTCTCGAGAGCGACAAATAAATTTATAATTTTTCTTTTTTTATAATTTTTTTTTATATTTCTGCATTATTCATAGAGATACTATGAATTATTCCAAATCATATATTTCAAAAATATATTTTAATTTCAAAACATTTCTATATATAATCGGAATTTTATGAGTCAAGTCGCGCACATTCGCAGAATCTATTCCTATTCTTAGCATTGTGCTATTTAAACCAGATTTACAGCGAACTTAAAACTTATTCCCGAGTCGTAAGGAGAATCTTAGAAATTTCAGACGCCCTCAAGGTGCGGTGTTCGGTGGCTAGATCGGTAGGGTTTGACCTTGTATTTTGCTGATCTTCTGTTCTAATCTTGAGAGCGATAAATGATTTAATGATTTTTCTTTTTTTTTAAATAAATTTCATCTTTATTTCTCCATTATTCATAGAGTTACTATGAATTATTCCATATCATATATTTCGAAAATATATTTTAATTGCAAAATATTTCTATATTTAATAGGAATTTTAAGAGTCAAGTCGCGCACATGCTCAGATTCTATTCTTATTCTGAGCATTGTGCTTTTAAACCTAGATTTATACCGTACTTAAAACCTATTGTCGGGTCGTAATAAGAATCTTAGACCCTTCAGTCGCGCTTGCGGTACGAATCTTAGTGTCTAGATCGGTACGTTGTGTAATTGTATTTTACTGGTCTTCTGTTCGAATCTCCAGAGCGACAAACGACTAAATAATTTTTCTTCTTTTTGAAATAAATTTTATCTATATTTCTCCATTGTTCAAAGAGTTCTGATGAATTATTCCAAATCATATATTTCAAAAATATATTTTAATTTCAAAATATTTCTATATTTAAAAGGAGTTTTAAGAGTCAAGTCGCGCACGTGCACTGAATCTATTCCTATTCTTAGCATTGGTCTATTTAAACCAGATTTACACCGTAAAAACTTATTCCCGATTCGTAATGAGAATCTTAGACATTTCAGACGCCCTCAAGATACGGGGTGCGGTGGCTAGATCGGCAGGATGTGTCATTGTATTTTGCTGGTCTTCTGTTCGAATCTGGAGAGCGACCAGTAATTTTATAATTTTTCTTTTTTTTAAATCATTTTTTTTCTTCATTTCTCCATTATTCAAAGAGTTACTATAAATTATTCCAATCATATTCCAATTATTCCAATCCAATTTCAGAATATTAGAGGAAAACATATAGGAAAATTTAAGCAGAAATGGTGAAAATCTTATTTGAAAACTGAAAAAAAATTCTTAAAATATTAAGAAAAATTAGGGAAATTTTTAGAGAGAAAAAACAGAAATGCTGGAGAAAATGGGAAGAAATGTTCAGAATCATAGAGGAAAAGTAATACAGAAATGGTGAAGATTTTAGTGTAAAACTGGAAAAAATTCTGAAAATTTTAGAAAAAAATAGGAAAAATTTTATAGAAAAATATCAGAAATGGTGGGAAAAATGGGGAGAAATATTTAGAAACATACAGGCAAGATTACAGAACTTTTCGTACGCCGCGTTGCGATCGTTGCTAGGTTACAGAACTTTACGTATGTGGCAATGCGATATTGCTATGTTACAGAACATTTCGTAGGTGGCACTACGATCGTTGCTTACTTAAATTTTCATAAGTGGCAATACGATCGTTGCTAGTTCGCTGAGCCGACAACATTTCTCCTCATTTTCTCTGAAATTTCATCTACTTTTCCCTTAAATTTTCACTCTTCCTTTCTAAAAATTCCTCTATATTTCAGAGCATTCATTTCCATTTTCTCCAGAATTTCTCATATTTTGCTCGAAAATTTCCCTTATTTTTTCCCAAAATTTTCAGAATTTTTTCAAGTTTTATACTAAAATTTTCACTATTTCAATCTAAAATTTCGACTATATTTCTAAACATTTCTCCCCATTTTCCACAGCATTTCACGTATTTTTCGTAAAATTTCTCCTATTTTTTCCTAAAATTTTCAGAATTTTTTCCAGTTTTACACTAAAATTTTCACTATTTATCTCTAAAATTTCCTATACGTTTCTGAACATTTCATTCTAACTTTTCCTCTATGTTTCGGAATATTTCTCCCCATTTTCCGCAACATTTCTACTATTTTTCTCTATAACTTCTGAAACTTTGAAGAAAAATAAGGGGAAATTACAGAGAAAAATAGGAGAAAGGCTGGGAAAAATGAGGGAAAATGAGGAAACATAGTTTAAATTTTAGAGACAAAAATTAGAAATAATGAAAATTTTAGGGTAAAACGGTAAAAAATTCTGAAAATTTTAGAATAAATAGGGTAAAGTTGAGAGAAAATTAGGAGACATGCTGGGGAAAATGGGGAGAAATGTTCAGAAACATAGAGGAAATGTGAGACACAAATATTGAAAATTTTCGGGTAAAACAGGAAAAAATCTGAAAATTTTGGAAAAAAATAGGGGAAATTTTAGAGAAAAATAGGAGAAATGGTGGTGAAAATGGGGAGGAACGTTCAGAAATATAGAGGAAATTTTAGAGAGAAACAGTGAAAATTTTAATGTAAAACTGGAAAAAATTCTGAAATTTTTTAGAAAATAGGGAGAAATGTTAAGGGAAAATAGGGAGAAATGTTAAGAAACATAGACGGAATTTTAGAGAGAAATAGTGAAAATTGTAGTGTGAAACTGCAAAAAATTCTGAAAATCCAAGGAAAAGACAGGGGCAATTTTAGAGAAAAATATGAGAAATGCTGAAGAAAATGGGAGAAATGTTCAGAAACAAAGATGAAAAGTTAGACAGACATAGTTAAAAATTTATTGTAAAACTGGAAAAAATTCTGAAAATTTTGGGAAATATTAGGAGAAATTTTAGAGAAAAATAGGAGAAAAGGTAGCGAAAATAGGTAGAAATGTTCAGAAACATAGAGGAAATTTTCCAAAGAAATAGTAAAAATTTTAGTGTAAAACTGGAAAAAAATCTGAAAATTTTAGGAAAAAATAGGGGATATTTTAGAGAAAAATTGGAGAAATTCTGGGGAAAATAGGGAGAGATGTTCAGAAACATAGTCGAAATTTTAGAAATAGTTAAAATTTTAGTAAAACTGAAAAAAATTCTGAAAATTTATGAAAAAATAGGGGAAATTTTATAGAAAAATAAAAGAAATGCTGGGAAAAAATGGGGAGAAATATTCAGAAATATAGAGGAAATTTTAGAGAGAAATAGTGAAAATTTTAGTGTAAAACTGCAAAAAATTCTGAAAATCCAAGGAAGAAATAAGGGAAATTGTAAAGAAAAATAGGAGAAATGCTTAAGAAAATACGGAGAAATGTTCAGAATAAGTTTTGAGGAAAAGGTAGTCAGAAAAAGTAAAATTTTAGTGTAAAACTGGAAAAAGTTCTGAAAATTTTAGGAAAAAATAGGGGAAATTTTACAGTAAAATAGGAAAAATGTTGGGGAAATTAGGGAGTAATGTTGAGAAACAGAGAGGAAAATTTAGACAGAAATAGTTACAAATTTTTGTAAAACTGGAAAAAATTCTGAAATTTTAGGAAAAAATATGGGTAATTTTAGAGAAAAATAGGATAAAGGCTTGGGATAAAGGGAAGAAATGTTCACTAACATAGAGGAAATTTTAGATAGAAATAGTGAAAATTTTAGTGTAAAATTGGAAGAATTTCTGCACATTTTAGGAAAATATAGGGGAAATTTTAGAGAAAAATAGGAGAAATGCTGCGAAAAAAGGGGAAAAATGTTCAGAAATATAGAGGAAACTTTAAATAGAAAAAGTGAAAAGTTTAGTGAATATTTCTCCTTACTTTCTTCAGCGTTTCTCCTATATTTCTCTAAAATTTCCCCTATTTTTTCCTAGGATTTTCAGAATTTTTTGCAATTTTAAACTAACATTTTCACTATTTCTATCTAAAATTTCCTCTGTGTTTCTGGATATTTCTCAATATTTTCTATAGCATTTCTCCTCTTTGTCTCTAAAATGTCACCTATTTTTTCCCAAAATTTTCAGAATTTTTTTCAAGTTTTACATTAAAATTTTCACTATTTCATTCTAAAATTTCGACTATGATTCTGCATATTTCTCGTCTTTTTCCCCAGCATTTCTCCAATTTTTCTCTAAAATTTCCCTTTTTTTTTCCTAAAATTTTCAGAATCTTATCCAGTTTTGCACTAAAATTTTAAATATTTCTATCTAACTTTTCCTCTATGTTTCTGAACATTTCTCCCCATTTTTCCCAGCATTTCTCCTATTTTTCTCTAAAATTTTAACTAGTTTTTTACATGATTTTCAGAATTGTTTCCAGTTTTACATTAAAATTTTCACTATTTCTGTCTAATATTTCCTCTATGTTTCTGAACATTTCTGCGCATTTTCCCCAGGATTTCTGCTATTCTTAACATTGTGCTTTTAAAACTTGATTTACACCGTACTTAAAACCTTTTTCCTAGTCATAATGAGAACCTTAGACCGTTCAGACGCACTGGAGGTACGAGGCTTAGTGGCTAGATCGGCAGAGTGTGTCCTTGTACTTGGTTAGTCTTCTATTCGAAGCTGGAGAGCAACTAATTTTATAATTTTTCTTCTTTTTAAATTAAATTTTATATATTTTTCACCATTTCACCAAATCCTATATTTCAAAAATATATTTTAATTTCAAAATATTTCTATATTTAATAGGAAATTTAAGAGTCAAGTCGCACTCAGCCGCAGAATCTATTCCTATTAGCTTTGTGCTTTTAAAACTATATTTACACCATAATTAAAACTTATTGCCGAATCGTAATGAGAATCTTAGACCCTTCAGACGCGATTGAGGTACGAAGCTTCGTGGCAGGGTGTGTCATTGTATTTTGCTGGTCTTCTGTTCGAATCTCGAGAACGACAAATAATTTTATAATTTTTCTTTTATTAAATAAATTTTATATATATTTCTCCATCATTCATAGAGTTATGATAAATTATTCCAAATCATATATTTCAAAAATATTTTTTTAATTTTAAAATATTTCTATATTTATTCAGAATTTTAAGTTCAAAATTTAATTCTGGTAATTTACACATTTGCATGACGAGCTAAACATAAAAGATGCTTTTAATTATATAATTTATGCGAAACAAAATAACGTTACGGCTCTAATGATTGTGTAAATAATAATGTTGTAATAAATTGTATTGCTATTTACGCTATCTTTATTTTTATTTTTATTTATTTATTTATTTATTATTATTATTATTATTTTTTTTTTTTTGCTTTTTGTCTAAATTTTTAAAACAGTTCGTTTGAGAAACAGATGCTATCATTTTTCAACGATTTTATCTCTCAAAAAGGTGAAATGCGAAAGGATAAGGGATTTCTAGAATTCATCATTCTTTGATTTTGATTTGCATCTAATTTAATATTTTTTGTTCGTTTTTTGTTTTTAATGCTAGTGTCGAGTAATTTCTAACTATTCTGTTTCATTATAATTCAAAATTACATATTAATTACTCCTATGAATGATTCAAATGGCCCAAGAGTTTTGAGTAGTGGCATGAAGAATATTTTATATATCACTAAATATGAACAAAATGGCCCTCGAGGTCTCCTGATCGCCGTCCTATTGAGCATGTATGGGATTGGGTAGGGAGAGCCAATGCACAGTGGGAGGGGATCCTCCCAAGACCTTCCAGAAGTTAAAAGCCGCTCTTTTAGAAGATTGGGCTATATGAACAGGACCTCCATAAACAATATAACTTGTTGTAAGGATTTTATATCAGTTCACAGATATCACACATCATATCAGATAGACTTTTCTCGATATAAATGCTTTATCTCTGATTAATGATTTCACACTTTTTGATATACCCTATTTCTTAATTCACAATTAAAATCTTTTCCATATGGTAAATTTGCTACAATCTTTCCCCTATTGTAATATGTAATATGTCTCCGGGACAAATTTCGTGGCAACACAGGGAATAGTTCATCAGTTTTCACAGATTTTATGTTTGTGACCTTAATTTTGAACATGAATGTAATTCATTTGGAAATCTGAAAACCGCATAATTGCCAAATGCATATATTCCTTATTAAAAGACAATAAGCACTATACATTCGTTGCCACAAATTGTGATAATTCCACGCTCGAAAGACATTTTCGCAGTAAAGGATAAAACGGATGGCACTTTTCATCCTCGAGGTTTCGCATGAGACAGTGAGCACTTGTCAGTGTTCATAGAGCAGAAGACAATTTATGGTTATCTTTGAGATAAGTTTCTCTTTTTTATTTTAACATTGCTTTACTGGAAATAGATTAGAAAGGCGTTCATCCAAGATGACAAGGAGCTTTTATCCTTTCAACGCGGCTTTTATTGATGTATTAAATAATGATAAGGGAATTCCTAATATTTTCCACAGGCTCAATACAATATGAATTAGTGATAAATTAGTTATGTTAAAGTTAATTCAGAAAAGTTTATATTTGTCTATTTATAAAATTATACTTCAGTATCGATAAACAAGTTTAAAGTAGCTATATTATAATAAATAAATTATACCAGTATTCTTAAAAATGTGTGTGCTGCCACCCAGAAAGTCTCGAATTTCTCAAGGGCCCCACTAATTATTATATGATTCTATTTAATGTATTTTATATGTTTGTAATTTAAATTACAAATATAAAACACAGAAGATATATATTAGTAATTGTAAGAGATGGTTAATTGATGTTTCAAACAAATAAATAAATTTGCAACTAGCTATAAATACGTAAATCATTTGCTCTAACTCCACAAAATGGTGTAAATGTAAACAAATGATTACAATAAGAAATTGAATTTTTAATGGTTAGATTTTAAGGATAGTTTTTACTTTTCAAATACCCTTTCGCAAATGAACACTACCACCAGAGGTCGCTGCGGGAGTATCTAATATTGGTTATTTCCAGGGGTTTTTATCAATTTTAATTTTTCTAACAATTAATTAAACCAATTTACTCATAAAAAAGTATGCTTCCACTAACTAATTACATGAAGAAAAAGAAACTTAATTTCAATCTAAATAAAACATTTTCTTTTAATTTTTATTTATAAAATCTGATTGAGTTGTTTTGCAACAAATACATACAAAAAAATTAGCATTGCAAAGGGAAAATGATTTTAATCGTATGCAAAAGAATATCAATTTCTTATCGGTAAAGCTCCGAGAATTTTCATTCCAAATGCTGTTATTAACTGGTACAAGGCGGATTTTTAGCAATTTCGATTAAAAAATTTTCAAAGGAAAATGAATTACAGTAATTGTCTTGTACATAATTTGGGAATTTGATAGCTTATAGCGATCAGCAAGCTCATCGATCCCGCTATTTATAAATTTATTAAAACTTGCTGATTAAAGTTTTAGGCGACCTAAAACATACTTTAATTACTTTAAATAATTGTACAAACAAAAATATTGAATATTTCATTCAAAAATATACTTGTTGGAATTTAGAGAACGCCTTGAAAAAATCTGATTTTCTAAAACAAATTTTTAATTGAAAAAGTTATGGAATTAAACTTATAGGGAGAATTAAATCGTAATCAATTCAAGTTATTAGATTAACTTGCATTGAAAAACTTGAAACCAACACAATGATTTCCAAAGTATACTACCCAATATCACAACGCTTGCACATTTTTAAAAGACAAATCAGCAACGCCATCTAATGGAGATGAAATTTATAATATCATTTAACGAAAATAGGCACCACCTAAACTCTTCATTATACGAAGCTAAGCCAAAATAAATTTATTTCATCATTATATGAAATTAAGTTAATAATGCCAGTTCTTTGAAGATGACATGGATTTCCAGCAGGCCTGATTCTTTTGAAAATAAATGAATAAAAATAAATTCTAAGATATTAATAATGATTTTATCAGTTTCATTATTAATATCCTTCTCAATAATTCACATTTATTAATCTACCCTTCATGAAAATGTGAATCGGAGATTTAGATGTTCCCTTATTCTCTACTTTTTAACCCATTAGCTGTCACGATCCCCGTTTGAGGATTTTGGAATTTTACGTACACTATTCGGAGCCAAAAATATATTAAATAAGCCTGACAGTTTAGTTGCTTCATTTTTTTTTTCTCTCTCTCTGTCTGTGTCTGTGTGTGCGATTTTTTTTTGAATTAAAAACTATATTCCTAAAAACATTATAAACTTTAAATTTTATAAACATTTTTTGTCATATTTGGTAAAATAATTTTGAATAGCAACATTTTAAGCAAACAATAAACTCTATGCTTCAGATCTCCTCATAAAACTTTGAAAAATTTCATAGCTTAGCCCAAAAAACTCCAACGATTTCTTGTAATCGCTACTTTCTCAAAGAGGTTCGAATCCAAAAATAATCTGAGTCCTTTATATTTATTTTTTTATTTGTAAAATGTTTCTGTTAATAAATATATATAGGTTTAAAAGAAGAACTAACCGTCTTTGTCAAAGAAGTCTCTAAGCAATATTTCATTCATACTTTGCGTTTAATTATAAGATCAGTTAATTTAAGTCTAAACCATTAAATTTTCAACTTGAAGATAATAAACAATTTATCTTTAGGATTAACGTTTACTAATTACAATGTCGCTGTATTCTCTTTTCTTATAATATAGCGACCTGAAACTCGGGAATCTTAGAGCTAATCGCTGGTATTTCAACAAAGCTCTTTAATAAAGTTAATCTCCGCGTTAATTTAGGGTTTGTCTCTAATAACTCTATTTGCTCTAGTCCTTGCTATATTATTTGGATTTAATGTAAAGGAGCTAGGATGATTTTATATAACCAAATAGTTAAGATACATTTAGTTGGAGACAGATAGGAATCAAGTCTAATAATGATCATTAACAGATACTATAGAGAATGCTAAATCATATGAATCGACAAATATTCGATGATTCTTCTTAGCTGTAAATGGCTTATAACGATCATTTGCTACTCACTATACATAGAAAATCATATTTTGTGAGGATTTTTAATGGATGAGAAAATTCTATTGGTGTTGGTATTAAAAAAAAGAAATATTTTAAGAATAGTAAAAATTTATGTGCTTTGAATATTGAGTCAAATTTGAATAAAATTTACCTGTACTAAAGCTGCATTATTCTCTCATAATAAAGTAAAACTTACCATAATAAATCAGAGGCCCAGAAAGTTTATTGTTTTCTGAATATGCGCTTTCAGCGTCATCTGCTGACTGGAAAATGATAAATTTCTCTCAGACTTACACATTTCAACTATTGAACGTTGTCAAATTTTGTCCGTTTCTTAACATACTTACAAATCTCCATTTTCTTTCCTTTTTTTTTTTCTTCTTTTTTTTTTCTTTTCCTCAATGTTATTAGAAAACTTGTACAGTTTGTTTAAGTAGCGCCTGCTTCATCCAGAAGCTATCTCCTGCAATGGCGTAGATTAGAAGAAATTGAACATGGCTTCGATGAATGACTTAAAATATCGTCTTCTTGTATGTTTGTTGACATTCTGTTGACCCCTGGTGGAGAGGATACTCAACGTTATTTTACGGCGATTCAAACATAAATGCAACAATTTTGGAACAAAATTTTTAAAATGTGAATAATAAAAATTGCATGCATAGATATCATACTTCGAATAAAATACAAAAATGCACAGAGGGCTCAAAAACCATTAGGCATTTTTCCGGAAAAACGCTTTTTTATTTTTATAATTTTTTTATTTATCAAAGCATTCGTTCACTATTTTTATATTACAATAACAAACAGACCTAAAATAGTTAATAATAATAAAAATAAATTACACTTTCGTTCTGAAGAACTTTTTTTGTCTATGCTATAATCTGTCACAGTAAAGAAAAAGGCTGTTTAAATATTAAATTAAAATACAAAGTTCAATAACAAAACTGATTTTTACTAACCTGTTGCCATCAATTTAATAAGCTATAAAACATACTCATTTTTGTCAATAATCATTTGAACATATAGATCTATTGTTTAGTTTTATTGAATCACACGAAATCTGTTAAAATTTCCAAATAAACTGTAAAATTTTTTCCTTCACACTTTCATTTGAAAGCATTGTTCATATAAATAAAAAATAGGTAATAAAATTAATTTATAATATGTATGTCCAAAATAAGTTGTTATTCCCATTTTTCTTATGAATAAATAATATTAATATTTGTTGTTATAAGGAAGTATTAATATTTATTGAAATTTGTTGGAAGTAATAATATTTGTATTTGTTGTAATAAATTTGTTCGAAGTAATAATATTTATATTTGTCGTAATAAATTTGTTGAAAGTAACCATATTTATATTTGTTTTAATAAGTTTGTTAGAATTTGTCGGAAGTAACAATAATTATATTTGTTTTAATAAATTTGTCAGAATTTGTCAGAAGTAATAATATTTGTACTTGTAATAAATTTGTTGGAAGTAATAATATATAT
>JAPMOR010026165.1:0-22656 GCA_026543865.1 Argiope aurantia
TTCAAATTCAGTACTGTCTTACATTAAAGTTTGAAATTTATTTTGCACTTGTTCGGCTGGTTGGGCGGATCGCTACATTGCATAAAATTAAAAAAGTTGCAATCTGGTGTAATTATATTATAACATCTTATCCAGGTTTCTCTTTGAGAAATAAACTATAATGTCATAAACTACAATATTCAATTCATCAATACAACAAAAATAAAGTCAAAATATGTATAAACTTATTGACAAGAAGATTCTGAATTTTAAGAAATTCCAACTGCATCAACAGTTTTTGATCATTTTTAAAAATGAATCTTGAATTTAAATTAAATACATTCAATAACAAATAAGGATAATTCATTATAAGAATATTTTAGACATAAGGAATACAACGCAGTGATGCTTCATTTCTAAAAACTTTTTCAGGAGTTAAAATTTAATGATTTAATGTCACTGCGAAAACCCTTACATCGTGAATTGGCAGTAGCAAGCACATTTACCACGCTCAATCAAATCTTAAGCATTTAATTATTCTATTTAAAATTTTAAAGTACTTTTTTGAGTCGTCATAAAAAAATGCAGGTGGTATCGAAACAAAAGATACGTATTCAGAATGCTTCAAATAGTATTAAAACGGATTGCTGCTTGGATATTACAAGTGTCACCATGGTAAATCACATAAAACAATTATTATTCAAACAAATATAATTTTAAACTGTCTTCTGTGTTGTGCTCAAATTTACTTCCCCTTGCCGTTTAAAAGGAAGTTGAAAATCTTTAAATACGATTAAACTGTTTTTAATAATAAGACTTATAATAATAATAATAAGACTTATTCCTTAAGATCTTCTTTATTACTTTACATTATTATTATTATTATTATTTTACTTACATCAGTTTCGTTCCATTCATCAGGGAAGACCATATC
The DNA here is from genome assembly GCA_026543865.1 of Argiope aurantia. Lineage (NCBI taxonomy): Eukaryota > Metazoa > Arthropoda > Arachnida > Araneae > Araneidae > Argiope > Argiope aurantia. Next base: position 914 of record JAPMOR010026165.1, read on the forward strand.
TCCGCCATAGTGTTCGCCGTGTAAAGCTGCTCTGGCTATGGCTATGGGGATAAATGAAAGATTTTTTTTAATCATTTCAAAATGTATTCATTTGGATGGACATTAAAATATTTTAATAATCTATATAAAAATATTTTATTAGAAGAATAAAATTTAATTTTCCTTTTTAAGAGGTATATGAAAATGTCTTTTTCTGAGATTTATGCTGTTCTCAACAATGCAATACTATCCTCGGTGGCCTGTCGGTAAGGTCTCGGCTTCGGAAACGTAGGATTTCGGGATCGAGACCCGATTCCACCGAAGAACCGTCGTGTACGTGGGTCTGGTGTGCGTTAAATCTGTCGGGACCAAACGTCATCCAGCTGGTGTGATATGGACGTTTGGAGAGGGTGAAGGGGGTGCCAGCTCAAGTGTCTTTCTCATCATCTAAGCACGGCTCAGAGTTACGAGTTCAGTCCCAACGTAGTCTCAGTGCTGCTTTAAAATGGGACATTAATGTAACTAAACTGAACTCAACTTTGCTATTCAACATTGATTTCAGTATGGCTTGGCTGCTATCAGTAAATATAAAATTTGCATGGTATAAAAATGCTTCAAATGCCCGTTTTTGAATAAGATATCCTACTCAAAGGATTGGTTCTAGAGCTATTAAATTTATCACGTGGTTACTTCTTCATTAGTAAATGATTGCCAAGAAAAGATTTTGTTTAAATTCTTTATTTTTAAAATGAAACGAACTGTGTTGACTCAATAATTTCAAATTCTTTATAAGACTAATTGTTAAAACTTAATAATCAAGTTTTAAAATTTACATTCACTCTAAATTAATATCCTATAATTGATGTTTAAGCTTCAGCAAATATAAAAATAGAAAAGCAAACGATACGCCGCAGAATCAGATTTGGTTTTAATTAATTATCTGTTTGAAGTGGTTTTTCTTTATAAATTGGATTATCACTTTATACTCGTTTTTATGTTTAAAAGTATAAATAAATCCTGTAGCTTCAAAATATTTAAATCAAGATGCAATTTTATTTAAAATGTTTACGATTTTTAAATGAAATTTCTACTCCATTAAACTTAGTATTTTTTTCTTCAAATTGTTTGTAAATTTGCAAAATCATTATGCAATTCCATCACATATCAATGAAAATGTGCTTAATATTTTTAAAATTCATTCTGATAAGATTTTTCTTAAAACTATTTACGAAGTAGCTTGATTAAATAGTTGATTATCAGTCCGTAACTATTTACAAAGTAATTGAATTCAGAATAATCCTAATATTTTCAGTTCTTTTTAATCAGTTATAAGATAAATTCTTGCATAAACTGCATATCATTATAATTTCTTTTTTTAATAATTTTGGTAGGAATGCTATATTTTCCAGTTAAAAAGCATATAAAAAAGCAAAAAAAAAAAAACTCTCTACCAAAACATAATCATTTCATAAATGATATTTTGTATCTGTCTTTGTAGATACATATATTGTAGAAAATCAAATGAAACTCATCATTTATAAATGAAAGGATTGGTTAAACAGAAAATTTGAAATCCTTCAATTATTGATGAAAATTAGAAGTAAAATGGAAAGTCCTATAAAAAAATTTAATTTTTAAAGATATAGGGATAATAATGCCTATAGAATTGTTTGAATTAAAGAGTAAAAAACATTAGAAAAGCTGAATGCAATATTTTAATTATTAAAGAAAGAATGAAACCAGCACTGTATTGGAACAGAAAGTATAAGGAAACGTTTCATTTTTCTTTGTACTTTCCACACACTTATTTTTTTTTATACTTATAGCTCAGAAAGAAGAAAGTATTCCTTCTATAAACAAAACTCCCTAAATTAATCAGGATGTGTATATAATAATCAGGATGTGTATGGAATAATCAGGAATTGTATGGAATAATCAGGATGTATATGGAATAATCAGGATGTGTATAGAATAATCAGGATGTGTATAGAATAATCAGGATGTGTATGGAATAATCATGATGTGTATGGAATAATCAAGATGTGTATGGAATAATTTAATCCTAAAACGAAGAAAAGAAGGAAAAAACACAGAAATCTGTAAGTATGATGAAATTATTTATTTATAGAAAAAAACAATACTTTTGTTATAAATTAAATCCTCAATTGCACTGTGCAGAATATGCGATGGAATAATGTGATTATAAGAGCAAGGAAGGTCGAACGATTTATTAAAAAGGAAAGAATAATGAAACATTTTCAAATCTAGAAGGAAGATCGCATTCTAGTATCCCTTAATGTGCTAAGCAAAATTTTCTTCTGAAAGGAAATTTTGCATACTTAATTTTTATATTTATGAGGCTCATCCGGATTAAGAGAAAATGGCTAATTGCTTCATTATAATTAAAGAAAATAAAAGGTAATTATTTATCTCAATTAAAGAAAAATATGTGTGAAATAATTTGTTTTTAAGAGCAAGAAAGAATGAACAAATCACTGAAAAGGAAAGAATAATGAAACATTTTCGGTTCTAGAAGGAAGATAGCATTCTAGTATCCCTTAAAATATTGAGCAAAATTTTCTTCTGAAAAAAAAATTTGCATACTTGATTTTTTCATTTTATGAGGCTCGTCAGGATTAAGTGAAAACTGTAAACTGATCCGTTATAGTGAAAGGAAATAAGAAATAATAGTCTGTCTCTACTAATAATAGAGAAGAATTTGAGTATATCTGCATGTTGACGCTTTCAATGCCAGATCATGACCCTAACACGGTCGCTGATTTGAAATTTCCATTAGAACAAAAATGAAACAAAATTTTGGCATTTTTGAAAATAATTTTCTATGGTGTTAAAACAAAATAAGTTATTTTTGCATCGCATTGAAAATTCAAAAATATATAATGATGTCAATTTTTGACAGTAAAATTTATTTTATGTTTAATCAATTAAAAAATAGTTTAAACATATTTTGAAACAATATATTTCATTATTAAAGTGAAACTCATTCCTTAACTTTTTGCTACCGGCAATTCATCTGATGAAGATAAAAAAGATTCCATTTACTTTTCCATATTGAATAGGCTCAAATGTATGTAACAAAAATTTTGAGATTCTGCTGTTTTTGCTCTAGATTTAATTTCAAAATCAAATGATGACGAAAAACTATTTTTAATGAGCCCATTTTAAAACACTATTACGTTTTCCTGAGATAGGATTGAATATATAAAGATATACATAGAAAAATAAATAAATTATTTAGTATCATGAATCAGTTGTGAATAGCCTATGAAATAGCAGGAGTTATATATCTTTCTAAATTTAAAAATTTCACTGAGAAAGTCATAAAACCAAGTTACAAAAATTATTTAATTGAAATTATCAGCCATCAATAAAATAGGCGAAATAATTGGTCGCCAAAAAGGGCTGTTATATAAATAAGAACTGTTTATTTTCATAGTTAATAATGCTGGCGACTTACCTTCTTCCTCCAAAGTCTGGGGTCCAGTAGGAGTTGGCACAAATTCTTCGTGCTGTTCAGTGTTTTGGTGACCATGGTGGGAGAAGATGGCCGCCAAGGAAAGGATCAGTTTCCACAACATGTTTGTTGGAGGAAGGGTGAACAGGATACTAGGCATCTGCTGTTCAAACCTCCCTTTTAAATTAAGCCTTATCTCTCATCTTACCTGCATTTCAGCAATTTTCCAGACGATAATGCTGTCGATAGTTTAGTGCATCCTTCTTGGAATTGAAAGCACATGCAGTTTTAAATAAAAATAGTAAGTGATATTGGATATTCCAAACTCATCAAAATCGCGGATCAATTTTAAAAGACGAAGAGCGAAATCTGAAAAGGTCAGGAAATTTTTTTTCATAGTAATGAAGTCCAGCCGTATCATCTGATGGGCAGCATATTGATTGCAGTGGGTGATAAGATTTCGAATTAATACAAATTCGAATTATGAGATAAGAAAATAAAGTTTAATTTGATAAGTATATACTTGAATTTAATTTAATGCTTCATTCCTGTAACATTCTTAACTTTCTAAGAAAAAAAGGAAATATGGACATCTTTCTTAAAACACTTACGGCAGCACATAATATTAGATTCGAATTCCTCAATGAATTTAGAAATGATGATTTGTGGTACCCATGTCTTTAACCCTTTGAGCCCCAACGGGGCACTTATGTGCCGCTGATATTTTTAAATCATCCAGAGGGATAAGCAAGTGGAAAATTTATTGAAGTGCATGTCGCAGTTTTTTTCTGTGATTACATTCATATGTTAGTGTAATTTTATCTGTATCTTAATAATAAAGTATTAATAAAGAAACCCGAATGAAAACTGAAAAAAGTTACACTCTGCAAAAACTATTTTGTAATGTATCATACATGAAAACGTCATGGATAATGTTGGATATGTAATTAATAAGAGTTTCCTTGCAATAAAATTGTTTTAAAATATTATAAAAACTAAAGACTCAACTTTTGACTGTATTTTATATGGTCACCTCAACCCCAATGGTGAAAAAAGACCCCTGGAACATCCCATTTAAAAAAAAACCTGGGACACAAATGACCCACCACAAAAAATTGCCCCTATCGTAAATTTTTGTTTTTATTTTAGCAGAATATAATTATTTATATTTTATTTGACCCATTAGAGGCCTAAATTAATTTTGAAAGAGAAAAAATTGGTATTGAAAGGTTTAACAAATGCAATAAAGACATACAAGAAAACGACTAACTTTTAGTTCCCGATCCAGTTTGCAGAGATTTGGATCTATGAAAATCCTATACACCACTCAATTGCATAAGGTATATATAATATAAAATTGAAAATGCTTTAATTTATCATTTACAAATCTGAAGAAGTAATTCAAGCAAAAGTAATAAATTGATTGCCCTGTCATAATTACGAATAAACGTGAAGAAGATAACAGATACAGATTTCGGGTTAAGGAATTTTAGTTTCAATTTTTTAAAATTTCTTGGAAAAATTGACTAATATTTAAAAATTTCTCAATGTTCAATAAACTAAGTCAGAAGTGCAAGCCAATCGTATTTTGACCAGTAATTATTTGCTTGTTTCAAATGGTGAAAAGATTTTTTTCCTACAATTATTATAAACCATATTGCAAGAAATATATACAAAAAAAACCATTGAAAACGGTACGAAACATTAAATAAAAAAATTATATAGTTAAATTTTAAAATATAGGCCTTGAATTACATTGAGTAGTCATTATGATAACCTGTGTGACAAATTTTAGGTTATAAATATAATAATTTTTTCTCGATACCTTAGATTAATCTTCGATGTGTTGGTGCTCTATTGGAGAGATCACTTGACCTAGAGCTATCAAACTTGGTGCATGTACATTTGGAAGGGTACAAATATATAAATATTTTTTTTCACCCTTATACAGATAAAATTTTAATAAATTATATCTACTCTAAAGCTGCTTGTTCTGCATCAATTATTGTATAAAGTCATATTGTATAAAGTAGAAAACCTAATAAAATCCAACATTTAGACAGAGAAGGAAAATATATTAAATAAACTGCTTGTCGTGAATTTCTTTAGTTGAGATAAAAAGTAGAATTAAAATTGAAAATATGAAAAAAAAAACCGCTTTTATTTTTTAAAAAATATATATTATAAAATTTACTACAGAAACCTTTCAAGTGGAAAGCTAAAAAAGAATGAAAAAATTAAAAAATGAATCGAATATCTAAAATTTTAGAGGAGGGAAAAGGGGGACACATTAAGGAAAAAGAGGAAACATAAAAAAAGAAACTATTAGTTATAAAAGGAATACAGAACTCATGACATAAAGTAGATCCTTAATAATACGCTCAAAATGTATGATGCATTAATTTAATTATAAAAGAAAGGAACACATTATTGAAATAGAAAGCATAATATAGCCTCACAGTTATAGATGGAACTCAGATTCCTGCATTTTTATCTATATATAAAGTAAACCCACAATTACATTTTACGGAATGTGCAATGGAATAATTTGATTATAAGAGGAAGGAAGAATGGAATAATTTGATTATAAGAGGAAGGAAGAATGGAATAATTTGATTATAAGAATAAGGAAGAATGGAATATTTTGATTATAACAGGAAAGAAGAATGGTATAATTTGATTATAACAGGAAGTAAGAATGGAATACTTTGTTATAGCAGGAAGTAAGAATGGAATACTTTGTTATAGCAGGAAGGAAGAATGGAATAATTTGATTATAAGAGGAAGGAAGAATGTAATATTTTGATTATAATAGGAAGAAAGAATGGATGAATTATTGAAAAGGAAAGCGTAATGAAACCTTTTCAATTCTAGAAGAAAGATAACTTTCCAATTATAAAGAATAGTATTTAATATGATGAGCAAAATTCTCCTCTGAATGGAAATTATTGTATATTTGATTTGCACATTTTATGAGACCTATATTGACTAAACGAAATTGTGTATTGGTAATTATAATAAAGAAAAGTAGGAGATTATTATGTGCTTGAAGCAGTTGAATTATTCTATCTTCTCTTTTGGATATGATTGGATATGAGATGCCTGATTAGGTACGCATTCCATAGTGCATTGCGACTGTAAATATAATTGGATGAAATGCTGTTCTGTTAAGGTGCGCGTGTTAATACCTTGTCTTGTCTTCATGTTTTGTGCTTGTTTTGTGGGAAATGTGATCATTAAAGAAATGTTGCTGAAAACATGGGCCACTTGCTCCCACTGCACGGACCATAATGATTTTCATTACACCACGTTGGCGCCCAATGAAAAAGAATGATCTTCATCCCACCACATGCTTATAAATATTGCTTATTTTCATAATTAACTTTATCTTGTTCTTTTGAAGTCTGGCATCCAACTTACTCCTCAGGTTATTATCTGTTCTGTTGATCATGATTAAAGAATATAGCCGCCAAAAAAAGCAGTTTCCACGACTTGCTTGTTAAAGGAAGAATGGACAAAGAATAACAGTAAACCTCCTTTTTGAACGAAGTCTTTTTTCTCATTCCTACTGCATTTCAAGATAGTGTTTTAGACGAAAACACTGTCGCAATTGCCTACAGACTGAATTCATTTACAATTTTAATTGAAATCAATAAGTGACGTTGGATATGCCTTAACTCATCAAAATCATGACTCAGTTTTTAAAACACAAAAGCAGAAGAATGGAATCTGAAAAATCAGGAGCACTTTTTCCCCTAAGAATAAAGTTCGACATCGGCTTGATACTGGCTTTTATAGTTCCTGGATATGGGCAAGGAAGGTTCTGGAACAATCAGACATATCTCGATTCATATTGGCTCGACCTCTAAAATTCTGGAAGTCTCCAGTATTATCTATTTTATCGCCAAAGTCTTCCAATTCGTTGCCAAGCTCTGAGAAAACTGACTCGGCATCCGGTCAGCATCCAACAGAGCTGATCGTAAAACGGTCTTTCCAGTGGTTGAACTAGTCGTGCTTTGAAGCAATATTACAGATTTCTAACAATATGTAAAGAAAGGAAACATGATTATCTCTTATAAAGCAGCAATATGTAAATATTAGGATTAAATTCCTCAATCGATTCAGCACTGCAATTTAGGGTAATGCAGTAAAAACATTAAAAAATACCTACTTTTAAGTCTCGACGTAACCATATAGAACTAGGTTTATATTGATCCGCTATATCATTTAGCTGCATAAGTCACATATATTATAAAAATAGAAAATTATGGCTTATTTGTTTATGAGATTATATTATATAAGATTGTTTCCACATATCAGTTAATAAAATGGCTGCCACAAAACGTAGTTCACAAACTTTAAGAGTAAGTCAAGCGAACAAAAATAAATCAATCTTTGAGATGGAACACTGGATGGAAAATTACGGGGAGGCTTTACATAAGTATCTTTGTTAATAAATGAAGCAAAAAAAAAAGGTATGCTGGAACATATGAACAATAAACATTTAAAGAAGTACAAATTTACATTGATTACGATCCTGGCCATTCAATGGACTGTTCCCTACATTTATTCACGAATTTAAAGTTTTCTATCACAACAAAAGATGAAAAGAAAATTACCAAAATTTAAGTAGGATACATGCTTCGAATATGACTGTTAAAAGACTCAACTTTAGAAAAATAAAACTGGAAAATGAATTCTATGTATTTTAAGATGTTTTTTGAAGGTGTACATTTCCCACTGAATTAATCTTAATGGTCAAAATCATGATAATTATTGATTGTTGTCGGCATTTGATAAATATAATTAAATTTCTTTAAAGTATTTGCCTCTAAGACGTTTTGATCATTATTACAAAGGTATCGTTCGGTGGTGAGGACTTTCTTATAATTTTGGAAGGTATATTTGAACCAGATAGGGAGAGGATAATTCTTGTTACGACGGCAATTTTGACAGAATCAATTGAACGATCAAAAACAGTCTTGCCACAGAGATACGAGATGACAATTCTTTATTTATTAATTAAACCCGACTTAAAGGGCAGGCTAGTCTGGTTGGTAAGATGTTGGGTTCGCATTCTTTGAGTAGTGAGTTCGAACCAAGCCGGTAAAGGACCTTCAGTGTATGTAGTGGCTGGTACGCGTATAAGTTTGTAGTAAGCACAAAGTCCTTCAAGACGAGATCAAAATTCACAGCAATATTAAATTTACCATTTAAAACTAATATTCGACACAGAATTTCAAATTAGTGGTACAGACTGAACAACATATTTTCTTTGCTTAAGTCATTTTTTTTATTAATTACATTTACGGCTTTTTGCTTTTTAAATGATCGAGTTCAATTAATCTTTGACATAAAATCTTCTTTAAACTTATTTTATTTAAAATCTGATAGAAATCTACAAACTCAGAGTTAAGACCACATGCCAAATTTCATCCTCCTAGCTCAAAGCATTTCTGAGTTATAATGTTCACAGAGAGAGAGAGGTGTAGTTTCAAAATTACGTCAGGGAGATCTGAAAAGTGTAAATTCATCAAAATCTCATATTCGGTGAGACGATTTTGACAATTTTACTTTCTCTTTATATAATTCTAGAGCAAGAAAATTAATATTAAAATAGGAATTGTATAAAAAGAGAAGATTATCGGATAATTACATTGCATGGTTGTCAACTTTTATGTACGCAGCTGTCTTGATCAGGGAAATCAGATAGCATGAAAATTCAGAAGCTAGAGGGTCTACCGCTACAGTAGGGGTATCGGCAATTCAGCAGTCTGACGCGATGTACCCTGAACTTTACTCTTCTTAATGCGATTCTAAAACGGTCGATATGTCCACTAACGATCAGACATACCCTAGTCCTTTAAACAGTTTCATTAAATGGACATTTCTCTGCTACATTAGTCTCCATTTATTGAAATCACAGAAATTCAATTTGGATTTATACAAACAATCAGAAACAATTTCATGTTTCAACCTCAGGTAAGATAAAATGAGTATTTTTTTTAAAGTCTTTTGATAAAGAAAAGAAAGAATTTAAAATTAGGGAATTTATTCAATCAAGGATCAGAAATCTTGAAACTGTGCTGAATGTTAAAAACTCTCCGCTGAGTGACTTTTTAATGTAATATTCTTACATCTTTTGGGTGATTATTCTTACATCTTATGATATACTTATATCTCTTAAATTTGTTTTTAATTTAATTGTTCAATTTTTGAATTATCTAATAGTTTGTGTATTATGCATATGAGCATAATGTATTGCATAAAAGTAGTGCATCATTTCCCAATACTTTCATAAATCCCGATATTTCTAACTATTATAATTGTTCAATTTGTGAATTATCCAATAGTTTGTGTATTATGCACATGAGCATAATGTATAGCATAAAAGTAGTACATTATTTCCCAATACTCTCATAAATCCCGATATTTCTCACTATTATAATTGTTCAATTTGTGAATTATCTAATAGTTTGTGTATTATGCATATGAGCATAATGTATAGCATAAAAGTAGGGTATTATTTCCCAATACTCTCATAAATCTCGATATTTCTAGCAAAGCCGCAATATCGTATAGAGGTAGGTGCAAACTGAGCTGCACATAAATAGCTCATCACTAGGGTAGGTTTTTAAAAAACATTATGATTATATATTTTGAGATTTATTTATAATTCATTTTCTTTTTTATTTTTTAATAATTGGGGAATTATCTAATGATTTATGAGTCATACAAAATGCGTGTGTGTGCATTTTTTCTATCATTCATTCAAATATTTAAAAGCATGTTATAAGCTGTTAAAGCATATAAAAGAATATATTGCTGCATCCTTATTATATTCGTCGTTGCACTTCTTCGGAACTTGCGAATTGTTGTGAATCTGAAGCAAATACTTCATCAGAAAAGAAACGTTGCATGAGTTAAGATATAGGAAATAAAATGCTGGTAGAAGAATTAAATTTAATGGTTTCTTCTATATATTAACAACAAGAGGAATTTGAGGGTTATTTTTATGACTGAAAGCTAAGATTTAACATTCCATATGGTCGCCAGCTCTCGTCGAGTTATATCGGATTTGTGTTAAATCCATACATACTTCATTACAATGTTATGCAGCATAAGATTAACAAGAATATTTTAATAAGCTTGCTTCAGTATATTAGGAATTGCAATTATAATGCAGAATTTGATCTTTTTAAATCATGGCGATGCAAAGGAAAAGGATAGCTTAACTCAGCATATAGGCTGCGTATTGATAGATAACGAAAATAAAGAGAATCTTGCGTTTTCTTTAATTATTGTGTATATAAAAATAGAGTGACACACATAAATGTCCTAATACCACCGTTGCCCCCAATTCATGGGTTATATTTAGTATTCAATAAGCAAACGCACTTCGACCAATTTGCTTTAATATTCGATGAATTGCAATTGTAATGTAATTTTTTCCACATTCAGGTCATGGAAATGGAAAGTAAAAGCAATAGATAAGCTGAGCCTGTATTCAATTTTATGACGGGCTTTAATACTTTGGCTTTATAACAGGATTTTAGTACTTAAGTCTTGAATTTTGAATCGTAATTTTGTAAGTTAAAATTATTTTTCTAGAAGATATTTTTTCCTGATGATTTTAAACAGAAGTTTAATAAAAAAAAATAATAATAATTCAAGCTTTCGTGTGTTTGCTGTACTGAATTTAAAATTCAATACGCTTCTAGAAGAGAGCAAATGAAAGTGTTCTCCTGACGCCATATAAGACAACTTTCAGTTAGAAGCAATAAACGGCGATGTTTTATATGAGACCGTGGCTTTATGACTTTGCATTATTTTTGAAAATCCTCTAGACTCATATGTTCATTATATTTGGTATATCAGGCTATAAGAATACAAAAGTGGATTGATAAGAAATTATGTACTTAGCACAACATTATTAACAAATACTCCGACTAGAGACTTTCGTGCATGTTAAGGCAATATAGGAACTTATTTTCCTCTCACTTCGTTATCTGAACAAATCGAGTGTCAGAGCTGGAGGGAGCAAATCCTCGAAGGTCACAGTAAAGCCGGCACACAGCATCCCCTCCCCCCCCCTTCAATTTCCTCGTGTAGTGACTCAATATACCGCTTTTTCTATTTCATATTTTCTTTTTACATTTTTTTGTATTGTATGAGGAAGAAAACAGAGGATGGTTTTTAGAAACTTTCCTTCCGATTCTAGTTCAATGATATTACAACAATATATACCAATGTCTTTTATATAAGTCCCTTTTATATAAATCATTGTATTTTTAGCTATCGCTTTCACTTATGAACATACAAATCGATGATTAGTCATTTCATTCATAGATTTGATACGCATCTGCATTTTTAATACTTACACTATATATCAAATTCTGGGAAATTTGAAAACTTATTTGACAAGATTCATTCATTTTTAAAACAGATTTGCGATATCCAATTGCCTCTTTTTTTTCCAAATACGTAATTAAGGTGATTGACAAAACCTGAAAACATGATAATTGTTCAAGATATTTGAACGTCAAGTCATTCACCATTCTTTCATCAAAGTTAAGAGGTAAACAACAATCTTTGTTGTTTGAAATTAAAGATTTGTTTAATCGTTTACTATTAATATGAGTAATCGATTACCCACATTGATAGTTACATATACAAGATGGCGACTCAAATTCCTTATTATATTTTTAATTTCCGAATGACGGCAACTACAAAAAGGTGTCTATGTTAAATTAAATGCTTACGCGATATGTGATGACACCATTTACAGCTCTGTTTATCTTAAAATTCCGGAGTTAATATTCTTCTTTCGAAAACAATACGAAATAAAGAAAAAGTATTCATTCCAAATTTGTAAAGTACAAAAATTTTGTACTTTGCACTGTACTGTACTTTATAAAAGAATAAAAACTTTTTGTATATATTTAGAACAAAAAGGAACTCTGTGCATATTTCTACGAATAATAGAAAGCTTTAGATGAATATTTATTTGTTCTCATTTTCCGAAACTGTAACGACACAGGATATGGAGAAAAGGAGAAAAAGATATTTCTTATGAAAATATATCTTCATAAAAAATATTCAATATATTTTTTTCTGTGTGAATAACTCAAACAGCAAATGTATGCGAACTTTCCGACACTAATGCCGGATTTTGGATGACATATTACTTTTGCTTGTACTAGCGTTTCAGCTGATATATTAAAAGTGTGTAAAGGGAAATTAAACAGAGGCCCAACATTGATTTGTAGAAAACGAAGTGCTGATTGAACAGCGAAAATAAATATACATTTTGGCAATTAGATTTTTTTCCTCTTAACATATTTTGCTATGCCATAGAGATTATATAATTGATATTACATTACCATATGTTTGATTTTACAAGTTTTCAATTTCGTTATTGGTGCTTTAAAGAATATTTTGATTTGAAGAAAAAAAACCCCTTGTACTCTCTATGAAAGTTTGACGCTTAATGTTCTCATTCTGATAACGTTCTCCAAGCAAACATTGGAAATCCGTATTATTATTATAAAATATCAAACTGATAAATCAGAATTTAATTTTATTAATTTGATACCAGCGTTCTGTTTTAGTTTCATTCACAGCAACCAAGTTTCCAAGATTAGAATAAAATGATTCTTGATTTTTTGCTTTTTTGTATACGAAGTATACTCATTTCTCAAAAATTTAATCTTGAAATTTTAATGAATCTGTATGTTTTTAGAACTTAATGAATCCGAAGCATCATACATTTTTGAAATTAGGCTAGTTTATTTGTAAACGCAATTACTTTAAAAAAAAAAAAAGGACACACACACATTAAAAATTATGTCTGTCTGTCTTTGAATATGATAACTCTAAAACGCCTTCAGACAAACGGATGAAATTTGGTCACTTTCTTAATTTTCATATACCATTAACAACAAATTTGTTTGTCCCCATATAGAAATGCAAGCTTAGTTTAGTTTAGCGTCAATAGCGTTATATTGACGTTCCGTTTTAAAGCAACACTAGGACTACTTTGGGATGGACCTCGTAATTTTGAACAGCTGTCAGATAACGAGGACGACACTTTATCTGACACACACACCCTTCAAACTTCCACACCACACCAGTAGGCGGACGTTTGGCCCCACGGGATTTAACATGCACCAGTCCCGCTTGCACGACGGTTCTTCAGTGAAATCGGGTCTCGAACATGAAACCCTCCGGTTCCGAAGCCGAGACCTTACCACCAGGCCACCGCGGCGTAAAGGAATGCAAGTGAATTCGATAATTATGAAGAAAGAAATTGCTAAATGTTTAAAATTTAAATAGGTTTGCTGTAATTAACATCTCTGGCATCTAAAGTGTAGATCCGTATCAGATTTGCAAAAGAATTAGCAATCTTGCTTGTATACAAACGCGAAATCTCAAAAACACAATGACTTAGATATACAAAATATGTATGTGATATAGTAACTAAATTTGTAGTTTCGTATCAAATTTTGGTTCAAATCGATCGACAGTAACAGATTGAAAGTCCACACTCGATTTACTTCGCTATACTTCGAAACGCTCATGTGCATAAAAATCTGAACACTTATGGTGTCCATGGCCTTGCTTTATTTACACAAGCATTATGCTGGAACGGAGAGAAATAGTACCATTATTAGGAAGTATGTAAAACATTTTGGGCATAACATTTCCGCTTATTTCTTTTATTTTTATAGCTGGAAATTTAGCCTATGAAATAAAGCTTTGAAAAAATCCCGTTTCTTATGATACAACATATTTCTAAAATGGCACTAATAATCATAGAAATCGAAATACATTTTTAAGTAAAATGCTGTTTTATTCGACTAAACTCGTGATCTAAAACATTTATCAAACCCGCATCTATTGATTCACTTTTAGTTCAGTCCAGACACAAATGAAGCAAAATACTGTATACATTGCTTTACTGTGTTGTTGAATGAATTTAGGTATAATTGTGTCGAAAGTTAGCAAAAATTAATGCCAACGCATACATTTGAGAGCGAAGACTCCTAATTCAGCTATAACAGGATCAGAAAGACGCTGAGCTTTGCAAGATTGGGAGATAGCGAATGCCTATTTAAGAATACTGCTTTCTGCAAACGGCACACTCAGTTGTCCAGATTCGAAATGTTGTGGAAACTTCTACTTTCGTTGGCTGCTTTCTTCACAAAGCCCTTCCATGGGCCTCTAGATCAGGATCCTTTTAACATCACTGCTGCAGACCAGGAGCCCTATGAAATCAGTCCATATGGACCTCAGAGCTGGCGGGAAGCCCGTAAGTGACGAATTTTGCCATTTAAATATATGAATGTTTTGTTTCTTTCTATAATTCTGAAGTCATTCAAATCTTCCTCGATTTCAGGCACAACGATAAAAATGTATGGCACTTATTTCGAACTTAGATTTTCCATCAATTTTAACCATAGATCCTAGATGTTTAAGTCGATTATATCCAAAGGGAAAAATTAGTAGCAGTTCTGTATTAATTGAAATCGTCGTTCATTTAACTAAAAAAGAAAAATCAAGTTTAATCATTGCATACTTCGAATCTACATCCTCAATTTGCTAATTAATAACATTTCTAAACTAATTAGATCTATGTGCACTAAACTCAAAAGAAAATGATATTAGAGTTACTTTAACTTCCAGTTTTAAAACAACTCTGGGGCTATTTTGGGACGGACCTTGTAAATTTGATCCGCCGTCAGGAAACGGGGAAAACACCTGCGCTGGCACTCCCTCCCCTCTCCAAACTTCCCCGCTACACTTGTAGAAGGATATTTAGTCCAAATGGATTTAACATGCACCAGACCCGCTTGCACGACGTCTTTTCAATACAATCGGGTTTTGAATCTGAAACTCTTCGATTCCGAAGCCGAGATCATCCCACCAGGCGACCACGGTCCACCAAAAAAAATGAAGTATGTTATTATCTGCTTCGAATCTACAACCTCCGTTCATCAAAACTTCGAACCTACTGCTCCCTCTGTCATTCGTTGTTCAAAAGAAAACTAGAATTGTTATAGCATGATCTCTATATAATTTTAAAAAAAACTGGTTAGTTTTGTATAATTGTAAGAAGTTTTTTAGAAGATACTTTTTAAACTATCTCTTCGTAAAGTGGTTGAACGATTCGTGAATTAAATTCAAAAGAAAATGAAATTTATTTTTACTTACCTCGAGCCTAGATCTTTCATCTGCTCAATTTTGTAATAACAACACTCAATGTATAATTACTTATCTCTAGATTATAAACAATTGGTTGATCTTGTAACATTTATAAGAATTTAATTGAAAACAAATTATCATCTAGAATTCAAATCGAAGAGTGATTAAAGACAAGAAAATTAAATTCATTCATTGTTATTTCCCCACACCATTTTCATTCCCTTTCCGTTTTTGTTTAATTTGTAATGAGATAAAATATCAAATAGCAATACAAAATATGTGTTTATTGTCAATTTTTAGATCTTTAACCACTTAACTACTGTACTTGGGCGTGTTTCGTGTATTTAAATATCATCTTTTAAGTAAAATAATTTATAAATATCATTCGATTCAAAGATTATTCCGCCAGTGTAGTGCCGTCCGATCATTCAGTTTTTTTTTTTTATCCGTGTGTCTTCAAGGCGGGTCGGAGAGTCGGTAATATGACTTCCCCTCCCATATAAACTGTAGATTTTAGTCTGTTCACCCCATGTGCTCCAAATTTTGTTACGAAGGAATCAGTAAAAGGGTGACAACACATGAAAACTACAATCTGATACTGATTTCTTCCATTGATTCCTTCGTAATAAAAGTTTGAGCACATTTTGAGAAAAATAATTTACGCCATGTGTGCTCAAAACTTTATTACGGAGGAATCAATGGGAAAAAAACAAAACATTTGACTCTTGCGAAGAGTAGCGTAGTCCCATTATGTAATCGTTTATGCTTCATTGTATGTTGGGAATAAGTATATATTTTGGGCACCTTCTTCTTAAAACCGAAATGTGACACATAGCTAAAATTTTAGTATCAAGTTCACATGCTAAATCTCAGTTATCTATGTTTTTGAGTGAACTGCACTGACATGTATACGAATATACAGCTTTAATTCAAATTTTAATTCGGCTCTATACTTTAAATGCCGAAAACAATATCCTGGATTTTATGCATATAATTATTTAAGTTTTGTCGTTATTGTATTCGCGTGCATTCCAACATGCAGAATTATGAACGTCATGCAGATGAATTTTGGCTCAAATTGATAGATCTACATATTTAGAGTAAAGGTTAAATACCAAATTTCATTCATCTTACACAAAGTATTTTCCTTCTATCATGTCCGCATAGACATAATTCCAAGAAGGTACATTTTTGGAATCAAAAAAAAAAGCTGAAACTTGAAAATCCCTTATCGAAATCTTGAGATTTTTTGAGAATTTTTTACGATTGCCATGTGTTCCGTATATTAAAAGAAAGATTTTAAAAAACATGTTTTAACTCACACATTAAAAAGAACAAAGATGGATTTTTTTGTAAGAATAAACAAAGCCAAAAACTTGTAAGTACCGAACTAATTATTTTAAATCGTAATTGTACGTGTAAGTTTTCTTCAGAAAATAAAAATTGTAAAAACATTTTTATTGACACTTTTTCGTTCAAAAAACTGATTATCCGCGGAATTTGTCTATCCGGATTCAGCGGATGATTGCGAGCTTGGTGTATCATTTTTCTAAAACAGATGAATCATCTTACAGCTTATTTTAATTCGCCCAAAATTAATCTATTTCATCTTTTCAGATATCGCCATGCAGGCTCTCCAAGGCGAAAATGGTGATATGAGATTTGCCGCTGATTGGCCTGAAAGTGTAAGTTCAAAGATGAATTATTGATTAGTATAAATTCACATTTTGTTAGTAATTATTTTAGTTTCTGTCATATAGTTGCGTCTTTTTTGAAAACATATATTTTATCTAACAAATGCAACCGTCGATAACGGGGTGTTAGAAAATAGATCTGTCTTTCCGTTAATTGATTTTGATTTGATTTAAAGAACTCTATTGTTTTGTTTAAAAGTCTGGTTCTCAAGATTCTTAAAAGAATTTCCAGATTGTTGTTATTTTAAAAGATTAGCCGTGAAGCTGTTTTTTTTTTTTTTTTTGGCAAACCCCAAATTGCAGAAGTTTAGTTGCATTAATGTCCAATATTAAAGTAACAGGGCTATTTTGGGACGTACCAATTAATTCTGAACCGTGGTCAGATGACGAGGAGAACACCTTACCTGCCACCTCCTCTCCAAACTAACAGACCACATCAGAGGAAGGATGTTTGGCCTCGATGAATTTAACTGAACATCAGACCCGCTTCTTCGGTGGACTCGAGTCTCGGACCTAAAACCCTCCGATTCAGAAGCCGAGACTTTACCACCAGACTACCGCGACCGCCCATATTACAGAAAGAGAACAAATCAGTGATGTAACTTTTTATGACTTCAAAACGAAAATTACCTTAAATTAGAATGCAATAGATATAAAATCGTTCGTTCAGAAGAGTCTTTCCAAGATCATTGGCAAAAAAAAAGCGATTAAACCAACGCCTTTAAAGTTATATTTGCAGTTAAGTTACTTTGTAAGGCACAGCAGGGGAGATATTTATTATATGTATAATAATGTAATGAAATATATGTGAAAAAACCTTCTGTATACGTAATTATGCTGAATTTATAATTTAATTTATTATTTCTATTCCTAAACATCACTCTTATTTTTTCTGATGAAAAAATACATGCGAAAGATAATGCAAAAAGGAGCATTTAACCTTTAATATAACATGCTGCTAAGATGGAAAAAGTGTTGAATATTCGAAGTTTCGTAATGTACTCTAAACACGAGACATTATGTGGATTTTTTCATATATTTTGGATAATATTCACAAATCGGCAAGACGATCTTTTCAAATGCTACAAAAACAAATATGATTTGCAAGATAATATTAACTGTATTGACTTAGTTTTTGAAATTAAAATTTGTTATCGAATTTTACTTTTCAAGATCACAACATTACAAAGCTTATTTAAAATTAATTTATTTAATTTTGTATTTTAATTTTATATATATGTTCTAACAATACAGTGATTTACAATTCTCATCGCATCTGCACATCTTTCTCACAACTGAAAATGAGAAAAATTATTTGAAATCTAACTGAAAAACAATTGAACACTTGAGATATTTTATCATTAGGACTCGAATCAGCTGAATAAGTTAAATTATTAGGATATTATCAGTGAATTTGCTATAAAAACCCCAAGTAAAAAATGAAACAAAATTTCCATATTTTAACCTTATTGTTCTAATTTATCGATCAAATTATAGTTTATAAGTTTATGAAACAATTACTTTTATTATTTGATTTATTTATGATTTTTCTGGGGTTGAAATGTTAATCAGGCAGACAGTATTTTTTATTTATTGCTTTCATACATCCTTACTATACTTATTTCTGGAATATAATAAATATTTTAATATAATAAATTATTATTTTATTGTCAGCTTTGCGAATCGGTTTTACACTGTTTCACTCTTTAATTCTGTCAGATCTTTGGTATTGACACATCCAAACTAATTTAGTTTATTTGTATTGTAGAGGATATCATTTCTATCGAGAGTATTGAAATAATAATTAATTTATACATGACAAGGATAATTTGAAATTGCATGATTCTTTCCTTTCAGGCTGGCATCAGGGATGAAAGGTACCGCTGGCCAGGATACCCAGGAAAAGCCACAGTTCCTTACGTTATTGATGGATCCCTCAGTAAGTACAAAATGCATATTTTAATTTGGGGGTGGAATGAAGATCATTATGATCCGTGCAGTGGAAGCAAGAGGAAATGTTTTGGGGAACATTTCTTTAATGATCACATTTCACACAAAACAAACACAAAAACGAAAAACAAGACATATGAGGGAGCTTATTCTACCTAAAAAGAGAAGAAAAAAATTCACACTACTGCAAAGCTTACAAAGCAGCGTTCACACGAGACCAACGCGGGTCGCGCAATAAAAGGCAAAGTCTACCTCAGTGAAGATCCCATGATCACGATGGGACAATGGCGAGAAGTCGTCCCGATGAGACAACTACTTCCAATTTCCCATTGGGGTCACGTGATCTTGTCTCATCAGAACAACTAGTAGTTGGACGCGTGTGAACGCAGCTTAAGACAGGAAAGAAACTATACATTTACATATGCATAAGAGAGGAAACAACTACAATAAACAAAATTGCGCTATCTGATGTAGGAGACACAAATTGCTTCAATCTTGCGAACACTGAAAGTCCAGAAAACTCATTGAACAAAGAATAACTTTTTTTGTGTGCGCGGCTATATCATTTGTTTCAGCCGCTGTGAAATTTAGGTAATGATCATTGTCTGGAATTCGACATTATGATAACATTTTGTCACTCATTTCTTTTTTAGAGAGCATCGAGCCTCTAATTGCCAAAGCTATGGAGCAGTATCACAGAAATACATGCATCAAATTCGTCAGGAGAACGAATGAGAGGAACTACATTAAAATGGTCAAGAAAGGAGGGTAAGAATTTAAAAATTTTATTATTAACTGTTATGACTATATCAAATCGCTGATACTAGAATATTAAGCAAAAGCATTTTTGCCGATACAAGCTTTAGCAATTTGACGTATTTAATTACTTTCTAGCATACGTAGTGTAGATGAAATACAGTAATCGTCAAAAAATTCGAACTCGTGATTTTGAAGACTCTTCGGATTTAGATCTCCCTGAGTTTGAAAAATACATTTTCGGAAAATGACCGTCTGTCTGCCTGTCTGTGACAAAGATAACTCAAACACACTTTTTTTTAACCAAATTTGCAGATTTCTATCAAGTTTTGAGCAAAATCTGTTTGGAGGTAGTACGTCTGTCCGGCTGTTCGAATACAAGTTAACACAATAATTAAAAAATGAAGAGAGTTAGATAGTTAAAATTCAATACACAGATTTAACATCTAGAGTATAGACACCTGTCAGATTTTGAGCGACATCTATTTACAGGTTGATTGTCTGTCTGTCTGTACTTTCAGAAACATGAAAACGCGATAATTCAAATACTTAATGACTTAAATATATCAAATTTGGTTTATGATTTTGTAGTTCCGTAGTGTGCAAGGAGAAGGTGGTTGAGAAGTACAGTTTTATGTACGATTGAGAAAAAGTGTCTAAAACACAAATTCGATATTTGGATACTATTAACGCATGCCCCGGATTAATCACCAAATAACTCGCTACGGATAGCGCGATAGATTCATTAAAAATGTTAAATATTCTCGCCAAAAGTTAATACTTCGTATCTATTGTACGCCAATGCTATGTAAGGCGTTTTCTGGTATGAAACGTTTACTAGAGGGCATGCGAGAAAGTTTTGGGAAGATCACCTCCACTAGTTTTATTTGGCGCAAAGCAATCAGCATTATAACTGTTGTTATCGCTATCAATATTTAGAGCGTAGAATGAGTTTATAGATATCGATCTAATTTTAAATCAGATCATTCTGTTAAGTGGGGGATGATAACTTAAAAATGAAAACAGAAAGAAATTTATATTTAGCGGCACTTTCTTAATAATTATAAATATGTATCATATTTTGAATTTGGAAGCCCTAAAATGAGATTAGCGAATTTTGTATCCATTCAACTCTAGCTAACTTCATTTACGCATGTAGAAGCTTTATTTGTAGAAAATATGGGTTTCAGAAATACGGTTACAGTTTCAATCATCGCATGAATATTGAAAAAACATTTTACTTATCGTATCTTTTAATTTTTAATGAGTTTCATGTTATATTTCCCTTCTAAATAAAATTTTTGATAATGAATATTTGATGACTTCTCTTTGTTGTTCTTTATATACGACAAAATGAAAATGATTTGTTGGTGTTTTGCGTCTGTAGATGCTACTCTTACGTCGGCCGAGTTGGTGGTGCTCAAGAATTGTCTCTTGGCCGAGGCTGCGAATATGTCGGAACCATTGTTCACGAGCTCGGACACGCCATTGGTTTGTTCCATGAGCACCAGCGATCGGACAGAGACCAATACATAAACGTCTACACCAACAATGTGATCGGAGGTAATGTATTCCATTAATTAATTTTTATGTATAATTAATGATGTATTTTAAGAAATTATGATGTATTTAAGAATTATGATGTATTTTAAGAAATTAAGAAATTAAACAATTTTTATGTATAA
>JAPMOR010026165.1:28844-41246 GCA_026543865.1 Argiope aurantia
TAATTGTTGCTCTAACACAAGCAACATCATCAAAAGTACGGCATCAAAATTAATGCAGTGTTGGTAGAAATGTCACATATACTTACTGTTTGAGTTATTTCCAGAGGAATTGCTTATGCTTTGTGAAGTCAAAATTTCAGAAAATGCAAAAACACATGGGTGTGTTTTAAGCGTTCTGATTTTAGTATTAAAGTGAATCCGATATCTTTTTGTATTAAATAAATGACAGCATACAATTTTTTAAGTTGACACTTTCCCTCGTTTTTGCGCTGTTCTCGAAATAGGAAAGCTAACTCCAAAGTTTTCTGTCAAGCGTAGCATATAACCGTTTTAATATATCTTGGCACTCTTTTTCATGACTGTATATTCTTCCGTTCAGAAGATAAGGGGAGGGGGAAGGATTTAAATGGATAACCTGTATAGGATATTTTGTATAAAAAAATTCCAACTTAAATACCATAAAATCTTATAAAAACATTGGCATTCTAATGAGCTGAATTACTGTTGCTCTATAAGAGACACTTGCGGGAATGCTGAATATCCTATTTAGACAGTGCTCTCTATGGTACAATGATTATGAATGGGAAAAGACGATGAATTTTCAGGTAAACAGTTAAATAAATTAGAACTTTTAAAATTATTTTGAAGACTAAGCAAAGAAGACCAACAAAATTCATTTAAATTTCAAAACAACAAAATTTCTCAAATAAAAATTAATGAAATAAAACGATGTAAAGAAAAACGAAGCTCGTGATTTGATGTATTAAGTGTTCTACTTTGTAACAAACTCATCAAATAAAAAAAATGATTAGAAAGCACTTTGTTTCGAATTCTGCTGCATTTGGCATTAAAAAAAACTGTTTGCCTTCATGTCTGCAATTTATAATTTCTTAGATGCTCGAAAAGTAATCCTTTTAAATTTTGAATATCAAATAACAAGATAAACAGATAACAGAGATTCATTAAGTCTTCTTTTCAACCCGAATAATCAAGTCTTAATCGATTAAGATTATTTTCGATCGAGATGCTATGGAAATTCCTGATAACAATCGCTTCCATTGTCACCAGTTTTTTTAGGGGCATTATTGTTTCTACAAACTCCCGTCAGTCGACACTTTATGGTCCTCAAAATTTGAGGATGCAAGTATGTTTATCATTATATAAAAAAAATTTCTTCGTTTTCGATTACGTAATCGTTGTTGATTGTTTTTTTACTTATCATGGACAACCCGCTGACGAAATCAGCAATTTTAAACCGATTGTTAGCGTCTATTGTTTCAGTAGCGCCATCTGGAGCCAAGAATACGTCTTAGCTACTCATACGTCACAGATCTTTTCATGGGGCGAACTTTCATTCAAACATTTCATTCACTCATCCACAGATTGTAATTTATACCTGAATCAGAGAACGATCACCTCTGATTTAGTACCCCAGTGGTATTGTCTCAACTTGGAGACTTTGTGACTACGACATATTTATACATGCACCAGCCATCATATACATGGACACGGACAGTCTTCAGCTGGTGGAGTTCGAATTCACAACCCAAGAGAAGCAATTCTAACGCCCTACCAACCAACCTATCCCGGCCTGCGCAATTTGTTTTAAGTGACAGTAAAGAAAAATTCATAAGCCGTAACATTCGTCTAAAATTTATTATTTTAATCATTACTTATCTACTCTGTCTACAGTTCTAACAACGGACGAAGTAAAAATCCATTCGTTTAAAGCAAAGTTTTCAATGAATTGATGCTGCTTTTAAGCACAGTTCACATTTGCGAAAAAGCTAATTCGATATCAAAAGTGCATTATTGTCGCCATTTTGTAAAGATTATCGAAAATTTGATTAAACCATTTCCTACATGGCGATAGTACAAAGACTCATGAGATAAGAAGTACGATAAAATATTTCAATCTGCCACTTATATTGGATGCCAAAAAGATATGAAATATCTTTTATTGATGTTTTGAAACAGTTTCATAAGAAAATTTATTCAGTTTCTATAAGAAATATACATTTGAAATTGCGGCCGGGATAGCCTGGTTGGTACGGCGTTGAATTCGCGTCCCTTGGGTTTTGAGCACGAACCCCGCCTTCCGAAGACTCTGGTACACGTAAAATCCGCTGTAGACACCAAGTCCTCCAAGTCGAGACAATACCACTGGGGGGTACTGGATTCAGAAGTGATCTTTCTCTGATTCTGGTCAAAATTACGATTTGTGAATAAAAAGTATAAATGAAGTCAGCTCCGTGAAAAGAGCTGTGACGCATAAGTAGCTAAAACGCATTCCTATCTCTAGATGGCGCTACTAAAACAAGAGATGCTTAAACTCGGCTTAAAATAGTTGACTTTTTCAGCAGGTTTGTCTACGACAAGTGCCATAAACAACAACATTTGAATTTACTTTTGCTTTTTTGGTTACGAAATTCATAAGGATTATTTGAAATGTATATATTTTATATAAATATTAGATATTATTTCCAATTAAGTATCTGAAATGATGAGACGATTGTTATCTTTCTGATATCTCGTCGTCGAATTTTTTGAATGATTCATATAGCTAAAAATTAAAGCCCAAGCTAATTGCGTATCTATTAAACAAAGCAAACAATGGCAGGACATTAATATTACTATTTATACTACTTGCATTTACTACTATACTACAGCCACAAAAGTTCCTTATTCGGTACAACAAAACCTGTCTCTGGCACTGTTTCTTCTTCAGTTGTCAGTTCCATAATTCCTTCAAAAAAGGCTTTCTCTAAAAAAGATTGCTAATCACTTTTCAAATTTCTTTTTTTATTTGTTTTTAAAAGACAACAGTAAAAGGTAAAGAATGCAATAGATATAATTTGAAATATAATTTTAACATCTGAAAACTTTAGGTCTGTATCAAAAATTGAAAAAACGAAAAAGTAGCCGCTTGCGTAAATGAATTTGGTATAAAGTTTTAGCATTTAAAGACCTCAATCCATTTGTCGATCTGTTAGGTAACCGCCATAATGCAAAAATTCATTGTTAAGGAACTGAAATATTTAACACGTGATCTTTTTATTAGATCTTTTATTTATCTTCTTATTAAGTTCTACATCAAATTTTTTATTTAATCGGTAGGAAAAAAACAGACAAATGCATATTCCATTTTCTTCACAATATCATAATAATCAAAACTCTGCGTGAGAAAGAAAATCTGAGTACTCGTGGTGTTTACGATTTACTCAATTTTTTATTCGATTACTTACTTAATTTTTTACTCAATTTTATATACAGGAAAAGATAACAATACTTTATAAGATAGTATATTTGGAAATTTTAAGAAAAACCAATTCCGTTTAATTTAAATGTACATTTGCATTAATTTTTTTCTATAAAACATATACATTTTGAACTCATTTGATAAAAAAAAACTTTAATTTGACAGTTTTGTCGCCATTGTTTTAAAATCAACATTATGATTAAATTTTAGTAGCATAGAACGGATTAATTTCCTCTTTAATCGGAAGTGAATTAAAATTTATATTTAACCATTTTTCGAAGAAAAAAAAATTATGTATGGAAATGAATCCTTACTTTCATATATAATATGTTTAACATTCCAACAATCAGGTTTTAATCAATCTCACACATTAAGCTGTCCCATGTGTAAAAAAATATATGGTATTTCTTGTCTCAATTTTATTAAATTAATTCATACATTTACAGTCAACTCTTAATGAGCATCTCGCATAACGAAGGACTCACATAATAATCAAGAGAAAATGTAAAAATGTGGTTCGCTTAGAGAGGGATGTTTTGCAGAAGATTGGCGAGGAGACGTGGTGACGTCACATGCTGGATTGACCTGCATGAGTCTGTGTTGAGCGCATTAACGAGCAATGTTTCGTAGAATGAATGGCGAGGAGATGTGGCGACGTCCCATGTTGGATTGACTTCTATGAATCTGTGTTGAAAGGTTTTTTGAAAAGAATCTTTATATTTCCATGGAAAATTCTTTGACCGGAGAGTATTGTCGAACACGACTCCGAGGGTTTTCAGCAAATGTCTGTGGAACTTTAATCAGCGATATTTGGTCTATGGCCAAGATTATTTGAGGGTAGAAGCGGATAGCAATAATGAGCTAAGGGAAGAACATAGCCAGAACTATCGATGAACTTATGGAGCTGCATTCTGTGTCACAGCAAATAGCTGCGGAGGAGATTTAGATAGGAGAGGAAGAAATAACAGAAGTGACAACCGTCCAGTGAAATAAGAGAGATGCTGAAAGCATGGGAAATCATTGAGTCATATGGTGAGAAGCATCGCCCGTATAAGGTGGTAGTATTGTATAAGGTATAACAATTGTTTTGTATCTTATTTGCGCTAAACCAAAAACAAACAACAAGCGCAACCAAAAACAAATGTCTTTAGGCAATTTTCTTGTAAAAGACAATGCATTATAAATAATACATTACATCATTATTAATTTTTTTGTGTATTTTAACAAAATAAAACACATAATCTGTTTTACATGAATTTCTATTGAAAAAAATTGCTTAGCTTAAAAAGTGTTTCGTATTACGTGTAAGATTTGGAAATGAATTATGATCGTTGAGCGAGGTCCCACTGTATTTGTATTTATGTAGCTCCATTCAGATTATCTCTCATAAATAAATGAATTATCGAATTCCTTTCAATTGATCAAGAGTGATAAAAAAGCATTCAAAAGGTTATTAAATTGATTAAGCAAGTAAAATTCCAAATACGCCTGATAAGATTTCTAAAAATATTCAATACAAAATACTGGTAAGCACACTGAAAAAAAATTTCTTAATTTCTTTCTTTTTCTTATCTTCAAATTATGCATCCATCAGCGTCTGCAGATATGGTAGAATGCAGCTAACGATAATTCTTTTTTACAAAATAAATTAATTTTGGTGATTATGATCATTCTTTGATCTTGGGTATAATGTGAGTTAGTCATACTCTATAATTAAAAGACTTTTTGGATGTTAAAAATATATTTATCTCTATAAACATTCATAATGGCTTTTAGAATATTTCTTCAATTAGAAGCATTTTAATTTATAAAAATTCTAGAATAGTTTTTATTTAATAAAAAATAATGTGAGATTTGTTTCCAGCAATTATGCCATTAGAAAAGTGAAAGATAAACTGTAATTGAAAACTCGATAGGTAACATGAATCGTTTGTATTTAAATTTCATTGTTTAATTAAAATACGAATCTTTAGCACGCAAAAGAAAACTGAAAAATGTCCTGAGGCAACTCCATTTAAAAATTTCTGAAACTAATATATAAAGTGGTTATAATTACAGTTCCACTTTGAAATGGTCATAAAAGGAAAATTACTGAACCAAATGTTATCAAACTTGGTAATAGTTTAAAGAAAGTCATGGAAAGTTCTTTTCCTCCGACAAAGTTCCAACACTCACCGGCAGGGGTGAAATGGCGCTGTATGCAGTATTGTTAAGCAAAATAGGACATGTAAACATCGGTTTTAAATAGTGTTTAATCGTTTCTGAAACATGTTACAAAGCCTGTTTAATGTGGCATCCATCATTTTCTGAAAGCAAGTGAAATCTCATAACTGCATTCTCAAAAGTAGCTCTTAGCATATCAGGCGGCATGTTACGCACATGTCTGTGCATCGCATCTTTCGATCAAATTGTTTAGATTGTCACCATAAACAATGCTTTTGAAATAACACGCACTGAACATGCTTTGTAACACGTTTCAGAAACGATTAAACACATCTTAAACCGGTGTCTTCATGTCCTATTTTGTTTAACAATATTGCATACAGCGCCATTTCATCCCTAGTGATGAGTGTTTGACCTTTTTTAGCAGAAAAGAATTTTTCATGACTTTCTTTAAATTATTACCAAGTTTGATAACATAAGGTCCAGCAGTTTTCCTTTTAGAACCATTTCAAAGTAAAACTTTAATTATAACCTCTTGTATTACATAGAGTATTCGAGAAATCTTGGACAGATTGCAAAATCAAGCAAACAAAATTTATAACCATATAAAATCAAAATATATTTAATTACCTGACTAGGAATGCTAGAAATAAATCTCAATCATGTATATTATGCCCAAGCGATACTCATTTTTGAAACGATTGAGGAGTTGTAAATTGAATAGTAGCTGTGTAACGCTGCTTTAAACTCTGCATGTTATTGCAAGGCATCTGATATGCACAGGCTTTCTATAATCTCACATAAAAAAAGGTCCAATTAACTTATTTTTGAAAATTATTACTAAGAATAACCATTAAGTAAAATTTTCTCATTAAGTCATCATCAAGCCATACATATCGCCATCTATCCTATTCTGACAATAATAAAATTGTGAAATAAAACTTTATGAACTGTATTAGTAAATGTAGCATCGAAGATAAGAAATTATTTCTAATTATTTTTTAATAATTGTGTAATTTGTTCAATAATTCTCGAAGACCTGTAAAATGTCGCTCAATTTTTATGTATGCTTCAATAGTTTGATCTATGATTACTTTATATGGTATTCATTTTCATTGTTTATTAAAAAATATAA
The DNA here is from genome assembly GCA_026543865.1 of Argiope aurantia. NCBI lineage: Eukaryota > Metazoa > Arthropoda > Arachnida > Araneae > Araneidae > Argiope > Argiope aurantia. The sequence continues at coordinate 35,402 of JAPMOR010026165.1, forward strand.
AGGAAATCATTTATATGTGCTTACAATCTAATAAACTAGTAACATTTTATTCATGTATTTGCTGTAATAACAATAATTGTAAATATTACGCGATAAACATAGTCATATTTAGAACATACCTTGCACTATCAGATTTTAACTCTATCTAAAAATATTAGTTTTTCATGTTATGTGTATAATTTCACAAGCAAGCTCATAACCGAAATTATGAAATGCATAAAAGCAAATTTATTGAACAACGTAAAACCTGAATATAAATAACATAAATCAAAAAAATAAATATAATTTCAATATTATACATATATATTATTTTATTTACATTTGTAAAGTTTTTTCACCATCTCAATATCGTTCTCATTCAAGCCAGGTTTGTCGTAAGGCTCCATCAGATACTTTCCGTTTTTAGCTTCCATGGTCTTGTACACCCCGGGTTGCTTGGAGAAAGCGAAGGCGCCATAGTGCATGATAGAACGATAATCGTATTCCGTGAAAATCAACTCTTCACTGGCTCTAGTTTTTTGGAAGTTGTGTTCTTGCCCTGTAATTAAAAAAAGCAATGACCTGTGAGGCATGCAGGGAAATTTGAATGACCATTATCACGTCAATATAGACAGAAATTGAGGAAATAATCTTAAAAGACAACGTAGGCGACAGCCCAATCTCCCTAGTTATGTTCCATCATCGCATTAGAGGTAATTCAATCCCACATCATTAAACCCTGTAAGGGAAGCAAGAACCAGCATACTTATCCAATGAAATGTTTGTGGTGCAGCAATCCTTCTCGGTTGCAGTTTTTTACATAATAAGAAAATAAACCTTATTAAAATGTATAGCGGGAGTTCTTGACATCTTTTTTAAAAAGAAAAAAAAGAAAAAGTACTGAATAAAACCAATGAATAAATTCCTGTGTCAATAAAACAAACAAAGCAAGTAAATGCTTTTTTGATTTAAAAATAAATCGATAAAGAAACTTACGTTAATGCTCTAGATATACTAGATGATCGGTAAAGTGCTTTCAAGCCTTTTAAATTCAAACTGCGTCTCATATAGTCAGAAAGGTAACAAACAATTATAGACTATTCCGAAATAAGCAACGGCAAAGTGAAATTTAAGCAAAGAAGAAAGTACACAAAAATATGTAGAAAGGATTCACATTTTTAAATAGTGTTCTGAGAATATTTACGCCTTCTCCTTTTATATTAATAATATTTCATTATTTTCAATACTATCAAAAAGAGCTAATTTTATGATCCAATAAAACAGAGCGTAACAAAACTAAAAACATAACTAACCAATAGCTGGGAAAATCAGCGGGAACAACATCCCGAATTTTTTTAGCATACTTTCCGATAGACGTGCTTATGCTTTCTTAACCGCATACCAATGACGAATAGTTGTTGCGAAAGAGTCTATTCGGCGATTAATCGCTTACATGTGGTTAATATACAAATATCAGAAAATGGCATGTGTGTTTTAGGTAAATTTTTATGGATCGGTTGAAATAAACTTTGACACACAATTATAATTGTAGTCACATGATCGCATATCAATTTTTATATTGCACTTTTAAGCCGTGCACTTTTTAAGTCATTGCACTTTTAAGCTGTCGAGTTTATATACTTGATAGATAATGAACTTCTAGTCAGATTTGATTCCAAATGTGAGATATATCTCTACATTTGGATAGATATATGTACCGATTTGATGTTAAATCGGTACATCAAATTGTATCCATTTAACTTTTTTGTTTTGCCATTATCGTATTAACGTACGTCCTGACAGACGTATAGATAGTCTTCCACTGGATGGATGATATTAGAAATTTCATAAGAAATTTACAAATGTGAAGTAAAAGCCATGTAACAAATTTCAACCGTCCATCTCAAAGTGTTTTTGAGTTATCCTGTTCAGAGACAGGCAGACATAATTCTAAGAATGTTTTTTCACAGAAGACTGAAACGTCAAGATTTGTAAAAAGTCTTCTAACGATTGCAAAATTATACTTTGTGTAACTTCGAGTACGAGGAAATAAAAATCAAATGTGTGGTTAACCTAGCCTAATGTTGTTCCAGAATACTGTGATGTATTTGTCTCTATCAGATCTCTGATGTTCATGGTAAAGTCCAACAGCATGTCCAAGTTCATGAACAATGGTCCCCAAATAGTCACAGCCACGGCCAAGAGATAGCACTTGCAGGCCCCCTATTCTTCCGACGAAGGAAGAGCATCTGAAAAAAAGAGAGAAATTTGTTTGACAAAAGTCTCTTTGTTTATCAAAGAAAGGAATAAAAGATTGGCCATAGATGGCGCTACTGAAACAAGAAATGCTTAAAATCGCTGACTTCATCAGCGGGCTTGTCTTGACAAGTGCCGTAAGCAGCAACATAAAATTAACTTTCCCTATTTAGCAACCAATTAGTTTGCCATGAATATTGATTGTATTTAGTTTTGATTAAATATTTTATACGTAACTTGATTTTCTTGATTTCTTTTTTTTTTTTTTCATTTCTTAATTCTTTCAACAAAATATCATTGATATCGGTGTATTGACTACCTGCTAACGATTGATCACAAAAAATATATTTATTCCATCTAATGCGTTCCGGGGCGGCGACCAGGCCTAGGAATAGCGCGTTTTATTCATGATCTTGGCTTGCCGGGTTCGAGTCCTGGTTCGGGCATGGTTGTTCTTCTCTGTAAGTGTGTGAAAGTGTCCACATGTAAAAAGGGGTTGTTCAAGCGATTGCGTGAGTGTTATATTCATAGGAGCTAGACGCCAGATTTCTGCCCTCGGGTTCACAGGGGCCTTTACCCTCAGAAGCTGCTGCACAAACTCGGTTTTGACCAAGTCAGCAAATCATTAAATTTCTGACTTGGTCAGCGGGCTTATCTAAGACAAGTGCATAAGTAACTACAACGATTCATCCTCAAAAAATCGTTAGTCGTTCAACGTTAGCTAAAGATAACATGTCATTGATTATACAGGCAACAAATAATTAATTAATTCATTATTATAAATAAAATTTCAAAAAATAATTACTAGCTGAACAATCTCATACATAAAAGTATATATGAGCCTAATTTGATAGTTTTAGGCCCAATGATCTATTCTAAATAGCACTCACACTTTATTTTATAAGCGAAGAAGTTCAAGATTTGAAGTATTGGGAATTTAATATTAGCGAAACTGATAAACACTTTTAATAATAATTAGGTTTAATATATTTATATCAACTTTATATGAAAGTTACTTAGCAACGTTTGACTCTAATTGGCTTGATTTGTAAAAATTCCAATGATGGTTTTCCCCCTTTAATGTAAATCTTCGCTTGATTTGATCGTCGCTTAGCAACAATTATTCCCAATTTTGTGAACTCAAAATTTTCGCCCGTAAACTTAACACAGATGATTTGCATTATAGTTAGCGTAATATATCAAATAGATTTTTTGCTGTTATTTTACAGCTAAAATGAGATTTAATAAGATTCATTTGTGATAGTACAAAGAGTCTAAAAAATGAAGCAAAAAAAAAAGAAGATTATATACTTTTTTTATATTATATTTGCAAAAACTTGACAAAAACATTTTTAAATATACATATTAAAATAAGAAAAGAACAAAATTTTCGCAATTTAATTAATTTCGAATTCTTATTCTTTGATTTATATTTCTTTCGGGATTAGTTCCTCTTCCAAACTCCAGATGGTGGTGCATTCCCAATGTCTTGAAAGTTATGCAGGAAAGACTTCTTGTTTGCTTGACAGTCAAGAAAAATAGACGTTCACGTGGATGTGAGCGATGAGTATTCTCGGGGAAAAGCAGAGTAAATTTATTTTAAACATCAAGCGAAAAACCAGCGAGTTTCCAGTGAAATTAGTAGTTTCTGAAGAAAATAATTTTTATTTTCTTGAAGAAATATTCGTACCCATGATATGGAATTGCTTATTAGAAATTGTATAAAAGTAAGGAGTGGATCGACGTGAATAAATGGATGACTAGTCAAGAAATTCCTGATTGTTCTTGCGTAGAATCTTTTATGTGCTCACGAACAGTGCAGAAATACTTCTTTAGGGAAATGTCCCCTATATTCGAAGATTTTATTATGGCATATTATTATTTCATATCATTTTTTCTTTAGTCCTCATCGAATATTGCCTATGGAATGGAATCAAAATTTTTTAATTAATCAATTATATGTTAATTCTGAAAATATTAAAATAGTGTATTTTTGGCAAGAATACGTAATTGTACAGTGTTAGAAGACTTTAGTACATTATTAAATGAGAGAACAATCTATTACAAATTTCCATCTTTTTAAGTATGAAACAACTCAAAATAACAATATTTAAAGAAGCTACGTTTTTGTTATTGTTATTATTAAAAATCGCATTTTGGGCAAAATATTATAAATTTTTTTCCAAAATTATTTGTTAAATGAACATTAAATCATTTCTTCAATTATTAATGTACTATTTTGATTCTTCTTTTATTGGATTTATGATAGTCGTGGTGAAGTTAAAGATGAATAAATTTGTTGGGAAGATTATCCTTGTTTAGCAATTTTTCTTTATTGTGTGTTGGAAAAAATCAGCTTCCTTAGTGTAAATCTAGTTTTCTAAATCCACTACTATAAAGAGAAAATCTTCAAATAATTAAATATATTATTTACAATTTTAAATAATTAAATGGCGTTTCTAATTGCATTTTAGTATACGAACTATACGATTGCAAAGTATCGTAATCGTCAAAACATTTGAACTCATGAATTCAGCGAATTTCCACAATTCAAATCCTTCAGAATCCAAAATCACATTTTTATAACATGTCTGTCTGTGAAAATAGGCAGACATAGATCAAATTTAGAGATCCCTAGATCAAATTTAGAGATCTTCAGTGAATTTTATCTAGACAGCACAAATTTAGTATATAGTCTCTACTCCAAATTTGTAGATATCTACCACATTTTGATCGAAATCTATTCAGAGGAGGTCCGAATGTCCTCCGGAAAACATTTCCTTGATGACAACAAAACAAATAGAGCCAGATGGATAAAATTTGATACACCAAGAAGCATGAACTATGTACAAGCAGAAGCAACGAGGCGCATCAACACAGCACAACATAAGAGCGAAAAGAGGAAAAGCTAATGAAATTTTTATCCCCTTGATTATATACTGCGAGATTCTGATAAGGATTTCTTTACACGTGTCGATTTAGGTAAGGGAATTAAAGATATCTTTTAAAAGAAGGGAAGAAAAGAAAAGAAATTTTTATCCTTTCACTCGGAGTGTGGGAACTTGTCGTTATCAACAACTTTGCAGAGCTTCTGTTGCATTAATTAAATAAAAAAGGTGGAATTGGATCAGGAAATAAGAGAATATTTTAGAATATTTTAGAATGAAGTTAATATGGATTAAATGAAGATAAAATTAAGAAATTAATTAGAATTGAAATTAGATTTTAAAATATCATTACATATATATTCTGATGTATTCTGTTGATGATTAGGTGTGTGACAAAAATGGGGTTACACCGCTCATAAATAAAATTTTAAAAAATAGAATTTAAATGGCTATTAAAGGACTTGCTATTCAAAAAATAATTCAGAATCTTGTGTACTAAAAACTTAAAATAGCCAAAAAAAAAAAACGGAACAAAAAAAAAGGAGCAGGCATAAAAAGAAAAAGTGGAGAGGTCTAAATGGCCCAAGCAGAACAGCCCTCATAATATTCCAACAGCATCATTGAAACATAATTATAAATAATAAAATATACCGAAGATAGGAAATTTAAATTTAGAAAACCGAAAAAAAAGAAAAAATATAAATAAACAAGAAAAATAAATA
>JAPMOR010026165.1:46246-61286 GCA_026543865.1 Argiope aurantia
CTCGTTTTTCGAGTTGCTTTTGATTTAAATATGGTTTTTTCCTTGGATTTCTAGCTTGTAGTCCAAATCCTGATAACCTTCTTTTTTTTTTTTTTTTTTTTCTTGAACTTACTGCAATACCCGCTACATTCATTTCACATCTAATGGCATCTGATTAAATTTTTCTATCTTGAAGGCATAGCCGTTTAATTTTTCTATCAGAAGTAGCAGTTGTGTATTTTTTTCTGCATGATTTGGCCTTATTTTCCACTGATTTCATTTTTTCATAACGTAAACAGAACTTTCGTACACCAGAACAAGTCACTGAACCACCAACTTGTCTTGCAATTTCAGCATAAGAGAAGCCATTTTCTCTCAATATGACAATTCGGCTTCTTTTTGTAGATGTCCAATCAGTTCTTCTTGTTGGTGTTGTTTGTTTAAAATTAGTTTAATTAAAAAAAGGACTTAAAATATTCAAAAACAGCAATACTCTATTTAATTGTACTAGTATGCATCATTCCGCAAAACATTTCCACAACAATAACTCTTTTACCATCCAAATAACCTAAATTATAGTTACAGACATTTGATGGGTCCTCAGAACAGTGTTTTGATTGGCTAGTATGCTTTTATTACAAAACACGTCATTATTCAAAACGATTTGTGTTTTGATTCATGTTTTTTGTTCTACTAAAATGAGCATAACTTTTTTTGTAATACAGATATTGTAATACTGTTTTGTTATTAAATTTTACATTGAATTACCTTCAATTTGATATCTAAACATTTGTATTTAAGTGAAAATTAATATATTCTACAAGCACGCAAAGTTGAAAAACATGAAACTTTCAAAATATGTCCACACTTTTGGCCACCACTGTATATATATATATATATATATAATTATAACTAAATTACAAAACAGATGTAAATCTTATAATAGTCTACAGGATGTTTCAAAATATATCGAATAAATTTAATAGTAGAGCGGTTATACAGAAAAGGATCATCTTTACAAAAGTGTATCAGGTCGCCAAGGCAAAGGGTTCTCGCTTTAGGGAGCCCTTTGTATACATATATAGAGACAACACATATGCAAGGGATAGACACACATATATCGACACATACATAAAAACAAATTATACTCTATTATTAATAGAGATCATTAGTTTTTCGACTAATAGCTCTAGCACATTCTTAAAAGTGTGTGTGTGTGCATGTGCGTGCGTGTGTGTGTGTGCATGTGCGTGCGTGTGTGTGTGTGTGTGTGTGTGATATAAAATTCAACCGCATACCTAATTTTATCCAAAAGGTTTATTACATTTTGTTTCTTCTGTTATTACGTTTGCACAATAACAGATATCATTTCGTTAATGTTTTTTCTGGTTCATGCATATCTAAATCGGGTAAATTGGCTAACATTCCCGAAGACAAACTATTTGAATATTACTTTTACTTCTCTATAAAATTCATATAAGAGGAACTAAACTTACAGTATCCTTAATAGTACATGTATATAATATAATATTGTATGATAATATTCGTAATTTTCTGTAATATTATTTAATTTTAAATAAAATAATATCAAACAATATTGTGCTACATTGTACAAAATGCCGTGCTGCGTGATATGTGAGCAATAATTTTGTAATATAATTGAATATTGAAAAATATAATATCGCACCATATTGTACTATATTAGGCAACATGTTGTGCTACCTATGATGTGAATAATAATTCGAGACAAGCAAAAAACTGAAGTTTTCTGATAAATAAACAAATAAAGCCATTTAAAGAAATTAAGAAGTAAAACAAGCTGTTATATTCTTACCCAACGCCATGTATTATTCGTACGTAATCTTTTTCATTTGTCCTTTTAACGAAACGAATGCAAGTATTCTTATGGTATTGATCCATAGCATCTTCAATGAGTCCTTGAAGTGGTTCTGAAATGATTTTCTTTTAAATTTAGAACAATCTTTGATATCTTTTTCTCAAAAAGATAAAAAAAAATCCAAAAATTCAGGAATTTCTAAAAAATGGAAACATTCAATCAGTATTCTAGTTCTCTCACTGGTTACTATACATTTATTTAAAGTTTACTGAACTACAAACAGTTAATTGCCAAAATAAATATTCTTCCACCCAATTTTGGCAATCCTATTGGCTTTTCCCTCTAAATTAAGTAGGAAAAGTCAATTTTCAAAAAAATAGGCTTAGCTAGTTGATATACAAAGTGGTCAAAATCAAAACGCCCCTACTCTGAGCTTTCTATTCAGCGAACTACTCAGTATAAAGACTCCAAAATTGCTGAACATACTATTCAAGACATGGGGAGACTGATTAAGCAAAAAAATTTTGGTTCCAGAAACACTTATAGATGGCGTTGTTCAACAGAAAAGGTGCTAAAACGACACAAATAATTACAAAAAATACAAACATGTGTTATGGATTTTTTTTCCTTTCTAGTTTGTATTGCTGATATGAAAAAAAGAAGATAAAAAAGTGAAGAAACTGAAACTGTCATTGCAACTACAATTTCACACTGTAAGCTCAAAACTTTGCATAAACTCTTGGTTTCCTGCTACTTTGCTGTGTAAAAAGGATAAAGCTGGGAAAACGTCTTTTTATCAGCAATGACTTCACGCTTTGCTTGTGAAGTTGTTTTATGAAAACAAAGGAAATGCTGCAGCTGCAGTTCGAGAGTTTCGTCGACTTGAGAATTTTGTTGTACCCGAAATGAAACAACGCCAATGCCTTGATTCAATTATCTTTATGCAAGATGAAGCACCTCCACACATTGGACTATGTGTATAGCAGTTTCTTCGACAGCATTTCACTAATTTTAGAATAATTAGTCGTGATTTTCCGACAACTTAACCATCTCGTTCTACATATCTTAATTCCAGCGATTTTTGGCTTTGGAGATACTTAAAAAATCATGTTTATCGAGGATGTCTGATAACTTTGGCAAATTTGAAACACAATATTCCTCTGCATGTAAAACGCCTCTCAATCGATCAATTACGATCCACTTTTGAACAAGCTGTCCACAGAAAGCAGGTTTTTACATCTGGAATAAGGGAACCATATTGAGCAGTTTCCCTTGCATAGATAAGTCTCCTTGCAATTTTCCTTGCATTTTATTCGATCATACGTTCGAATAAAATATGTTACAAATGTGTATTTTGAGCCTTTTTAGCATATTTTTTGTTGTACAGCACTATTTATTGGTGTTTCTGGAAACTAATCTTTTCGCGTAATCCGTCTTCCCATGTCTTGAGTAGTATTTTCAGCAATTTTGGAGCCTTTACACTGAGTATTTCTCTGTAGAGAGAGTTCAGAGTAGGGGTGTTTGGATTTTGACCACCTTGTACGTATGTATACGCATCTGTAATAGGTTTCGCAAATGAATATCCTTAGTAGCCAATGTCCTTAGAAGACAATGTACTGCAACAAATCTTCTGTAAGATGATATCGTTTCGATTTTATTTCCTCATTTCTTGAATGAATTCTTTGTAAGAATTACACCTTTCTCTAGTAGCACACAAACACTGCACAATATTGTATAATACTGATCAGTATTTGTAATATTGTATAATATTGTGAAATATTGATTAATATAATATAATATTGTGAAATATTGATTAATGTAATATAATATCGCATAGTATTGCACAGTATAATATTGTGTAACAGGTGGGCTACCTGGTTTGCAGTGCCATTTTCTTCGACATTGCCAAATGGTGGAAGAAAATAAACAATGAAAATAATCATTTATTTTCATCCCATGTGGTAAAGACAGTATTAAAAGATGCAAATAATCCAAAAAAATCGGAAAGTCTTTCATTAATATTTTGTATTTTGAACCAAGTATCAAAGACATGACATATGCACCACTGGTGTATTAAATATTCAGTTTCCCATGCAATGCAAGACATTTGTTTAGAAAACATTGATTAATATAATATAATTTGTTGTTTCAGTAAAGAAGATATATATCTTATTAAAGAGGATCATTCGTAAAATGTACCTAAGGATTTGTCAATTGTATATGCAATCTCTCCTTTCCCAGGGTATCCAGGCCAGCGAGTCCTGACATCTTGAATACCTGCCTAAAACAGAAATTCATAAAACTAAAAAAAAAATCTTTCCTTATAAAACAATGGAAATTTTTCCGAAAGAAATTTATTTATAATTTATGATAGTTATAAAAGTAAAATCCAGCAGTAATAGTCTCCCCAAAATATTCTCATATTCTCTTCTAATACTTCATGAAGCATTCAACTAATCTTTACAAACGAAATAATGAATCTATTCATCCAGTTTTGAAATGGAAAAAAAGAGATGTTCAAGTCAGATATGGTTTTAAACTTCCATGTTCTATTCCACAGCTGAAGATATATATTACTGGAAATTCATAGTTCTGTGGAAAAAGTTTTTAAATGATAAAGTGTAAAATGAATCATTAATATTGTTATAAACGCGGTTATTTCTAGCCTATATATTAACAGAAATTCATTTACTTATTGTGAAATGTATCCTTATAGGATATTTATCTCATTTCCTTAATTATTCAAGTTTTCGTCAGCGAGAAGGCAAAATTACTTAAAATTTTCACACAGTGGAAAACATATCAAACAATTTACAAAACGAGGTACTTAAACAACCGAAATATGAGTTGGCTTCGTATTATAGGTTGAAAATGTTCAAAAATATTGAATTTCCTTTCCCAAAATTTACATCTTGTAAATTTATAGCAAAGTGTATCGAAAATCCAACCCTACTTATAATACTCCGGTTTTTCTTATCAATGACCAAAATTATCGAACATTCGATCAGAGACTGTCCGTTTGTGTAGGTGTAGACACAAGATATTAAAAGGGGGTCACTGGGTGGTTGGAAACTTTCAGGTTCCTGAAAAATGATGTTCCTAAAGGCCTAATAACTGTAAATTGCATTTCCAAATTCGAATTTTCAAGAAAACATTCATTTACAATAACATTGAGATTGTATAGGGATAGAATAGCTTACTAATAATCAGAAAAAAATATTAAGAAAACAGTTAAAACATGAATATCAAGATTTTGTATATGCTCTCATTTGTTAAGTGTCTGATAACCAGGTAGCACAGAATGTTGCACATTATTGTACAATATTATGCCATATTATACTATATTATTCAATACTGAACAATATTATACAGTATTTTGAATATTGTTTATATCATTCAATACTGAACAATATTATACAGTATTTTGAATATTGTTTATATCATTCAATATTGTACAATATATGTGTTACTGGGGTACTTGCCATGAGTGTGAGTTGTTTAAATCCAAGAAGAGTGCTCAAGTAGCACCTTCTTGCTATAACAAGATGGAAGCCATTCTTTCTGTTCTTGCAAATTGCAAGTGATTATAAGAAAAGAATTGTAAATTATTCTTATAGAACTTAAACAACTTTTTGAATTTACAATCCTTTTTCAATGTCAATTAATTCTTTCAATGAATTTTATTTCAGCTAAAATATGAATGTATTTGTGAAGTGATTACTCGTAATGCGTGCGTGAAATTACATTTAGTAATGGAAGCGGGGTTTCTAAAGGAAAGGGCACTCAAAGTGTAATTTCGAAAACCTCGGTGATCTCCCCGTTTAGGTTTTTAATTATAAGAGGAGCATAACTGGTGTCTTTAGTTCTCTTCATTTAACCGTTTGAAAATAATAAGCAAAGGAACAGTAGCACGGCATGGAATCAAACGAAAATATTTGAATTCTGGATGAATTAAATTAATAATTTATATTTTTATGTTTGAAATATGTGATTTGAGGATCCTGGATTTTCTGACAAAATCCATCGAAAATCCGGTATTTTTTTTCCTTCAATGAAATTGGGAAGCCTGTTTAGCTGAATTTTTTTTTCTCTTGCATACTTTCTTTTTAATGAATATCTTTTTGATTTTACGTATATTCTGGCATGCTCAGTATTTCATCATATCATATTATCTATTTCATTATATAATAAACATTGCAACAGAAAATCATTTACTCACTCCATAAGGATTTTTTCTCATCTCCTCATGTCCTCCATGAAGAGCAATGTGGGCAAGCTCTGAGTAAAAAAAATAAAAAAAATTAAGCATCAATTAATTGGATGGTATTAAGTGTTATTAAAAATAACATTCAAGAATTATATTCCTTAAATTAGTGGGTCTTAAATTTGAAATTTTGCTCTGGAAATATATATCAAATACAATGGGTTACAAAACCTTTCCCTGACTAAAACAATTATTTTAAAAAAACTATTATTATTTGGTATCTTTTGTTTCGATATACCGTAGAGGTGGTTATAACCTTTTGAATAAAAAACTCATGTCAGTTAATTTCGATGGCAACAGCACTTTTGGTTGTTCGAAGAATGCCAAGGCCTTCCAGTTCTCGCCACATATTGTCCATTTCAATTGTCATACTAGACAAAACATCTGTAATCCTACCTTTGAGTTATTAATATCTTCAGCTGGCGTTACTGGCAAGTTTTGTTCTGAGTGTAATGCCAAAATATAAAATCCAATGGATTAATATCGGATGAGAGGAGACATTATTGAAGCCATTTTCTCCAAGACTTCTTTGACGTCATTTGGATAATAATCGGATGTAAAATCACTTTTTCTTCATTAATTTCTCCATTAGTTAAGATTAAAGAGAATTTAAGAAATGATTATTCCATAATAAAAATTTTATTGGATTATATTTAATGGTTCTTTCCTAATATTTTTATAATCAGGAAAGACTTTGTGAATAACCTGTATTTTTCATGGCTAATCCATAATTTTCCAACCGTATTTTTTGAAATGGTTTTTATTTGTTAGATATGTATGTAATTGATACAATTTTCAACCTCGCCTTTTAAAGTTAAGTTGTTGGAATTGTAGCTTTCACCGTATTCGTCAGTTTTGCGAGTCTCTTCAAAGTACAGGCCGCGGTGGCCTGGTGGTAAGGTCTCGGCTTCGGAACCGGAGGGTTTCAGGTTCGAGATCTGATTCCACCGAAGAACCGTCGTGTAAGGGGGCCTGTTGCACGTTAAATCCGTCCTGACTAGACGTCCTCCCGCTGGTGTGGCGTGGTGTGGAGAGAGGGGTGCCAGCTCAGGTGTCGTCCTCGTCATCTGACGAGGTCCGTCCCAAAATAGCCCAAGTGTTGCTTCAAAAGGGACGTTAATATAACCAAACCAAACTCTTCAAAATACTTTATATGTTACAGTCAATGTTAATAATCGGTTATTATTAATAATAACCGCTTCTTTTGGTCAAAGTGAGAAATATCGCAAATTATTCACTTGAACCGGCTATTATTAATAATTCCCAATAAAGTTTGGCAAAAATGATTCAACGCTTTATATAGGATTGGGACATGGGTGTGCCTCTTTGTACATGTTTTTTAAACTTGCTATAAAATCTTTATATGATATTTTTTTTCTAATTTATTTTTCTTTATTTCATAATTAATTAGTCTCGTCTTTTTTTGAGGGGGGGCAGGGGTGGATAAGTCATTGAACAATCCCAATATTTATCTGTTGAAGGGAAAAACAAGATATTTGAAGTATTGAAAAAAACGGATGGATTTAATGGCGGATATAGTAGATTATAATTTATTATTAGTATTAATAATAATAATAATATTATTATTAATAATAAAACTGACATTGACCAAACTTTATTGTTTATTATTAATAATAATAATCAATGTGATAAATTAACGTTAATTTGATAAATGCTCATAAATTATTCACTTTGACAGTCTTATTTGGTTATTATTAATTACTAGCCGCCTTTGGCGACCAGCCGGTTCGCCAGTATTACCGCTCGCTACAATTTTCAATTAAATATATTAAGTAACTGGTCTCTTAAAGGATTCTCAAACAAAACATTTTTAATCTTCAAATTTTGATAGTCATACCAAACTTATACTATTTAGATCGTTTCGTTCAATTTACTATATATGTTTTGCTAATTTGTTGTCATTTCCGGCAAAACTTCAACTTTAATTAAAAATGTAAATGATGAAATTGCAATTAATATTAAGATATTTTTTAATAAAACCAAGCGTTTTATTTTATTTATCATCTTTATTGTTATTTATTAATTATTATTATTATTATTGAATGTGATTATTGCAAACAGAATCTCTCGGTATTTAAGTCTTATGTTAACTACAAAATATTTTTCATAATTTATGTAATATCTCAAACAATAATTCAACAAAAATGTCTGAGATTCAGTATAAAATTCAGTTTTTAGTTTTGCTTTCAAAAGGATTGAAATGAAATCAATATTAATATTTTGTTCCTGCCTATAAATATATTTCAAAAATTATGAAGTCTAAATTTAATGCAGTAAGGTATCATATTCTGAGAAATATTCTGGACACACCAAATTTTAAATAAATGAATGAATTTTTCTATTTTCCACGATCAACTAAGACTTATTTATGAAGTTTTAAATGTCAAAAATTTTGAAAAACACAACATTTTCATTATCTTAGGCCAATTAATCTTGAGAAACCTGCGCGCTGATTGGCGTATTTTCTATGAAGCGATCGATGATAAATCTAAAATTAGCTTTTTTTATTGAATAGTGATATTCAAATTTTCATAAATCAGTTGTTTAAGTGATTGGAAATTAACTCTTAAAAGTCGGTGATTTAGTTGATTGGAAATTAACTCTATGACCACCATAAAATCTGTGCTTTCTCTTGTGGTGTATGCATTCTCCTTAATATCCGATCGAATAAAACATCACATACAAAAGTACTACATTGAACAGACACATCAAAAGTAAACATAACATTTCAATAGTTGCCAAAAACGAAAAGAGAGAAAAATGCAATTAATAAGCAGATGATATTTAGAAAAGTACAGATATTTACACTGGAAAATGAAATTATCTGAAATTAACCACACGCGCAGACGATATTTAAAAAAGTAAAAATATTCAAACCTGAAAAGAAAAATATATGAGTTATTCCATCAATAAATGTCCTAAGTTTGATTATATCTTCATTATTTTATGAGTCATTAAACATCAAAATGGGTCCGGGACTAAATAAACACCTGTATAGAGAGAGTAAAAGATCATAAAATAATTTTTCTTGTATTTATTTTTTAGAAAAAATAATATTTCATTTTTGTTTCCTTTCCTACAGACACGTGCCGAAAATTATATTTTTGCAGATTTCATTTCCAAAAAGATTTAATTTATTTTTAATTGGAGCTTTAATCAATGTGATGGCAACACTTTGAAAAAAGCTAATTTTTTCCCATGAATGCGAAACGTGCTTAATCTTAATTTTTATTTTTTTACGAAAAAAATTATTGAAAACCATACTTAAAATATTTATTTAAAAATTCCTTAAAAATAGAAATTTAATTTTAAGGTTAAAACATTAGTATCATTTAAAAGATAAATTTGTGATCTGTAACTTCATGTAAAAATCTTTTTTTTGCGGTAATATTTTCGGAAGTTTTAGCAGAAACACGCCAAAATTTCGCTTAATTTTTAAATAAATAAAATTCTAATTAAAAATTCGAAAATATAACCCCCAGGTGCACATTCCCGGCCTCCAAGGTATACATGCGCCAAATTTGATAGCTGTAGGTTGAATGGTCTGGCCTGTAGAGCGCCAACACACACACACACACACACACACACACACACACACACATTGAGCTTTATTATAAGTATAGATGACGGATTAGTATTAATAATAACCGATTATTCTCATTGACCATAACATATATACGACTTCAAACTTACTTTATTCTTATGTTTTGTATTAAAATTATGAGAAGCAAATTAATATTCATAAAATGAATAAAATAATTAACTTAAAACAAATCAGCAATATTTTAAAAATGCCTTGAAATGTGAAACTAAAATTAAAATTAATTATTGTATTAAAAGACGACCACATATTGTTCACTGTCATGGGCCTCAAAAAAATTCGCACCAGAAAAACCTCTGAACTTTGTTTCCGTAGTACAAAAATGTCTGATTTTATTTCACTCAGCAGCAAAACGCATCTCGCTTTATCTATCATCGAAACCGCGTCATTGAAAATTATCTTTCCATTTACTATTTTATATACGGTAAAATTTCGCTGCCAATTCGAAAAAAAACACAGAAACTTCAAAAATGAGTCTATGAAAAAAGTTATAAAAATTATATATCACTGTTTTAAATCTTATTCCGTGCTAACGTTTTATAAGCAAAAAAAAAAAAATGCCTTAGACTTCATTCGGTATTTCTTCTACGAATTTGCAGGAAGAGAAAGGTCAACAAAATGTCCACCAAAGAAAAAATAATTTCAAAAAATATTAATAATAATTTTACTTACGTGCTTCAGACATGCTCTGCGGTCCATAAGGAATTGCATGGAATAATGCATTTCCATCATCGTTCCAGTTAGGAGGCGATCTGAATAAGCTCACAAATGCTAACAATACTTTCCACATCATCTTTTGTTCAGAGAAGAGCAGCTTTCCCTGAACAGAAAGCTAAAAGCAGAAAATCTGAAAGAAAGTATTCAGCTATCGCATTTGTTGTGTTGGTCAGCGATTCAAAATGATAGACGAATTTTCTTCAGCATCAGCAAGAACGTTTTGTTTAAATTCTTTTCGTGGAATTGGATTTCGCTAGATTTCTGTTAGCGTAAGGAATGCATTTTTCAATTTTTAGACTGCATGCTAATTCATTTGCAAAAGTAAATAAATGTCTTGAATAGAATTCCATCTGAAGTTTTTAAATACATTATGCAAAATTGATGTAGGCTAGTGTTTTATCTTTTTTTTAAGGCAGTGGTAAATATCTTAAAATATCTTGCAAACATTATAGCACCAAAACTAACCGGAAACTGACAAAATTGTCATGTTCAACATATAATGTTCCATTGTTTGCAGCTTCTTGTTTTAAGTTATTTCACCAGAATAATAATAAAAATAATGCATTTGGTAATTTGCATTGTATTTAGTTTTTCTACAACTGATATTCTATGTAATTAATATATTTTAAATTTTGAAATAACTAATAATAAATAGCTTTACAAAAATGTATATTTGTTTGTGAAATTATTTGTATTTCATATTTTTTTCTATTGAATAAGTCAGTAAAATGTCATTGCTTGTATTGGGTCATGGTAAATATGTTACCACCCCTGTATAAACAACAACAGCAACAACAAAATTTTAAAAATAGTACTTTTTTATCATAAATGAGCGTCTTTTCTTTAATTATAGCATAAAATGTAAATTTTGAAAGAAAACGGATTATGCCCGCTAAAGGGTATAATAACAAACATATTATTTGCGCGCGGTAATCTGAAAATTCTATGACTTTTTTAATGTGTTCCTTTCTTTTACCGAGTACATAATTTAAAGTAGAAGGAATGTAACTTCTCCATCAGACGAAAAGAAATAATCTTCGCTGTACTCATTATGGTCAAATGACTAAGAGTCAGGTTCAGAAGAGGCCTGGCTGACACTTTGGTTTAGTTTAATTCAATTTAGTTTAGTTATATTAATGTCCCGTTATTAAAGCCCCACTGGGACTATTTTGAGACGGAAATCATAATTTTGAACCGTGGTAAGATGACGAGGATGACACTTGAACAGGCATCTCCCCTCTCCAAACTTCATCATCACACCAGGGGGAGAACGTTGGCTTACACTTTGGATTGTAGTAGCAACCCGTTTGATGATTATTTTTCATGAAACTTAATTTCTGTTCTGTTATACAAACGCCTCGCTTCAAAATAAGACTAAGATTAGTTCGGGACGAATCTCGCAATTTTGAATTACGATCAGATGACTGCCTGTAAAAGCTAGTTTAGTTTGTAGATTAATTTCTATTTCACATTTATGAAGTACACAAAGGAGAAAATATTGTAATATTCAAAAAATTAAAATTCAAGATTTTTATTGATCCATACGTTACAGATCCCCCTGAATCCGTTGATTTTGTTGTTGTTTGTTTGTTTTTAATTGGTACATTTCCAGTAAAAAAACTTGACGCAAATGGACTTTCACTTATCTCTTGAATAACCAGAAAGTGACTGCACAGGCGTTTGCTCTGAATGGTGGGGGAATGAATGGCCTGGTCAAGACGGACACAATCGTAACTATAACTTGCCACTACAACATCTTGATCTCAAATGCTGTTGTCATCCCTACTATCTGAGAAGAACGTCAAGTCTGGTAAATATGCTTTTGTTATCATTTCATCTTGAATCTGTGATCGTCTGCTGCTTCGAAGACGTTTATTATTCAAAGGTCTACAGTTTAAGTAAAAAAAGTCGACAATTTGAAAACAGATTGATTGCATAAAAAAATTAGTGTTTCATTTCAAAGTTCAAATATCGTTTTATGCGGAACAATTATTTTATTACATTTTCTATGGATATTTTTTGAGACAAGAAATCTATAAATGTAGCAGTTTTTAATATTATCTTTTTAAAAAATTTGTATTCGCATCAAAAATAAAATCAAGCTAGGATGCTAATATCATACTATTTATTATAAAAGCCTTAAGCTATAATGTACTATTTATCCCTCTCATTTTCTCTCAGCTCCCTTAATTCTTTAAATTAAAGTGGAAATAATTAAACTGCAATTAATATTTAAAAAAGAAATTTTTTGTTGAAACCAAGCATTTTTTTAACTATGAATACGGAAAATAGATTCATTCAGAATTTGAGTCTTAAGTGTTACAGAATAATTTTCATAATTTATGTAATATCTCAAGAATTATTCGACAAAAATTTCTCAGATTTATCATAAAATTCAGTTTTTAGTTTTACTTTCAAAAGGATTTAAATAAAGTGAATAACGCCATTTTATTTTGTTTAGGTCTATAAATGTAATTCAAAAAATTATAAAATCTAAATTTTAAACAGTCCATTGGTCCCAAGGAATAATATTCTGCGAAATATTTTTGACATTTCAACTTTTTAATAAATAAATTAACGTTTCTGTCTTCTGATATCAAATATGATTGATTTATGTAGTTTTGGATAGAATAGTTTAGAACAATCAACATTTTCATAATCTTAGGTTAGTCTTGAAGATACCCTGAGCGCTGATTGTGGTATTATCTTTGAGACAATCGATGAAGTGATCTATAATCGCCAATTTTTATTGTATAATGATATTCAAATTTTCATAAATCAGCCAGTTTTAGTGACTGATTTAGTTGATTGGAGTACAATTCTTTTTATTTGAAATATAAGTGTCTCAAGAATGTTTTGTTAAGTATGATTTCCAGAGCAAAGAATGTTGATAAAAGTTAAACATTCATAATTTATTAGAGTATTTACTGATTCAAATTACATAAAATATAATTATTTACTTCATTTCGACCATTTTAACGCATGATTTCTATTATTAAAGATTAAGAGGTTAGCCGTTGGGCGCTGAATTTATATATTATATCATGCTTGCCTTAAATTAAGCTGATTTATTGAATTAATAATGTAGATTTTGTAAAAGATCATAAAAAGCTTTTTTGCATTTATTTTTTTAGAAAATTTTATATTTTATATTTATTTCACACAGACACATGCAGACTGTTAAAAAGGTAAAAATATGATATTTTCATAGACAAAACAATTCACTAAAAATATACATTAGAAAAACTGATTTAAAATTTAAAAATATACGAATAACTTATTGTACCCACTATCTCACACTTGTTTATTAATTTTGTATAATCTGATATGAAAATAAAATTTAGCTTGTTTCATGATATTTCTTTGTAAACCATACCACTTCTTTATAAACTATACCGCTAATTATAAGATTCATTTCTTCTCTGTCATTTAATTATAGTGCGACTAAAAGGGAGACAGTTACTTCCCTCAACAGAAGACTCTCTTTCCCTAAATGTGGACATTCTTTCTCTGATATTCGCTAAACGAACGTTTCTTTCCTCTACACTTTCATACAGATGCTTTCAGGAGAGTTCATTTTATATTATGTATAGATTATGACGACTCATTTGGAGCTTGATTTAAAAAAATATATATTAAGCTTAAATTTCTTCTCTGCAAGCTGGAAAACAAATGTAGATTCCTTTTTATCTAAGTTATTATTTTCAAACTCTTTTCCATCTTTAAAGTCCAATACTCTTTCCAATACTTCCCCCTCTTCTACCCCCTCTTCCCGTGGACCTTGGACAAGGTCACGAATACCTTGAAGGGCGTTCACGTCATGCAAAGTAGTTATAAATTAAAGATTTGGAAGTAGTTATAAATTGCAGATCTGGAAGTTGTTATTAATACAGATCTTTGAACTAAATCTACCATTATTATTTAATCTAATTTGAGAATACATGCTTTGGGTGCCTCTTTGCAGACGGATTGACACCAAATTCTGATGCAAAACTACGTTTGCAGTCCCAAGACAAAATAACGAACTTCATTGATTTAAATCACTGCATTTATACATTATGGTATTTGCGTGCATGAGAAAATATGGACCGACAGACTGTCAATCTACAGATAGCTTGCCATATTTGTTTCAAAACTGGATGCGAATCTTTATTTTAGATGCTAGACATGTTGTGTACCATATTTCATTTACGTTGCTCTTTGCATTTTATAATGGCTGAGTCCATCTGTACTCAAGCAACCTCTGAATAGGTTTTGTCGAACATTTGAGAGAAATCTACAAATATGATGAAAAGACCCTATCGGAAACTTCATCTGCCTGCCTCAAAACGTTTTTAAATTATGTTTGCTAGAGGCAGACTGACTGATAGACAGTTATAATGCCGAAAATATGTTTTTCGGACTCTGTGAGGTCCGAAAATAAGACTTTCATCAAAACCTCGAGTTTGAAGTTGCAGCACCTTCTCTTTATGTCATATACGATAAAGTAAAAATAAATCTCAATTAAATCTCATTTTTTAAAGCTGGCAACAAAAATTGTTAATGTTTGAAAAAGTGAAAATTAGGACTTGAAAATTACATTTTAGCATCTAGCTTCAAAGCAATTGCAGCTATCGAAAAG
>JAPMOR010026165.1:98843-111353 GCA_026543865.1 Argiope aurantia
TAGATGAGGATGCAGTTATAAAAATCAAATGGAAAATAATTTGGTTCATGGTAACAAATAGAAACTCTGTTTGATTGATATTTATGAATGCAAATGTATGATAAGAGACTGTGAAGCTTGATTTTCTCCTTAATCTTTGTGAGTATGACATTTGAAGTTGATAGCTATGAGTACAAGAAAATATCTCTATTTTCAGTGATCAATTTAATTATCCTATGGATTTTTTGCCTGAGAGGAAGTTTCTGGCGACTATTTTCATCCATTCTTATTCATGGCTTGGTGATGGTTTTTTCATATGTCAAGAGATTTTAAGGATTCATTCCGTAGCATAATGAAGTGCCGTGCCAATCCCACCACAACTGCACTGATCACTCTTCGACAGATTGAACCTTGAAGAAAATCTCGAGTTCGAATTTTTTTACGATTACAGTACTTCCTCTTCATATGCTTTGTATTCGAAAAATTGAAATGCAACAATAAACATTTTATAACAAACTTGCCAGGGAATAATAAAAAAAATATATACAAAATATTTTTTCCATAATTTCCAAGAATCAACATTTGTGATAACAGAGGAACGGAAGAGAATCAATATTTGTGATAACAGAAGGATGGAAGAGAATCAACACCGGTGATAACAAAGGGAATGATTTTAACTGCTTTGCAATAAACCCCGGGGGCGTGAATTCAGCTCCCTACCAACCAGCCTATCCCAGCCCGTGTATTAATTATACATCGAATGATTACATATACGATTATTATGCATTTCTTATTTTAAGAATTGCACACATTTATTATGCATTTCATATTTTAATAATTACAAAATTAAATGAATTAATATTGTGATTAATAAAATAAGGAAATGTAGTAATTAAAATTAAAATAAGAAAAAAAATATATAAAATCTTCTTTTTTTCCTTTAATTTCCGAGAATGAAAGAGAATCAACATTTCTGATAACAGCGAGAGTGATTTCAATTTATTTGCAATAAAATGTATTAATTAAAAGTTATGCATAATTTTTCATTAATCTATTTACCATAAACTTTTGTAAAATCATAGAAAAATTCTACAGCTAAACTTATATAATAAAAAAAATCTATCGCATTTTAAGACACAAAAAAGATAATTGTACAACAAAATTTTTGAAAGAAAAGAAAAAAATACTGTTTAGTTTGCAACATTTAAATTTCTAATGAAAATCGTATATTTATCGTAAATTTAATAATTAATTAATTATTAAATAATAGATAATTATTAAGAAAATTATTTTAGAAAATCTAACTGTAATTAAAATGCTCCGAGGTTCACATTCATATATACCAACATACATTTGTGTTAAATTTGAAACATTTAAATTAAACAGTCTCTTCTATTGAGCCCTACAAGACAAACATACACACATTCTTTTTTATTACTAATTTATAAGCCCAAATAAGTTATTAACTTACGTCTTTCGTATGCACTTTGAGGTCCTAGAGGAGTTGGAGGGGAATAGTGGAAAGGTCGGGCTATAATAGAGCTAACAGCAATCAGAAGTTTCCACAACATTTTTGCTGAGTGAAAATTCAACACTTGTCTCTCACAGATGTGGTCTTAGCTTAAATACTTACAAATTATCTCCACATCTTCCATCTATCAGCGTCTTTTCTTCGGTTGATGTCCGATAATGATAAATCTGGTGATAATTCTCCAAATAAAATTTAAATAGTTTGCATTTATTTGAAACGCTCGGAATTGGCTGATTAAACCTCTAATTGATGAAAAACGAAAATAGATTATTTGAGCTCCCTTGTTCTTCTTCTAGGAATTAAAAAATATTGGGATTAAAATATGTAAATATTCATGATATAATATAAAAAATATATATAATATCATATCTCAAAATCCATATTGTTGCTAATAATTTTGTTATAATAGAAATTCTATTTATAAATTTAATGATGATATTTATAAAAGGAATTAGAGTTTGCAAATTCTAAGTATGAATCTAATGATGATATTTATAAATGGAAGTATGGGACTCTCTATATGACAAACTATAAGAGTTAGAGCTTCCAAAGTCTAAATATTAATCTAATAAAGATATTTATAAAAATAAATTTAGTGGTGGGGACTCTCTATATGACAGAATATAAAATTTAGAGCTTCCAAATTCTAAATATTAATCTAATAAAGATATTTATAAAAATAAGTTTAGTGGTGGGGACTCTCTATATGACAGAATATAAGAGTTACAGCTTCCAAATTCTAAGCATGAATATAATGATGATATTTATAAAGGGAATTAGAACTTCCAAATTCTAAGCATGAATATAATGATATTTATAAAGGGAATTGGAGCTTCCAAATTCTAAGCATGAATCTAAGGATATAAAGAGAATTGTGATGGGGACTCTCCATATGACAAACTATAATAGTTAGAGCTTTCAAATTCTAAGTATTAATCTAACGATGATATTTATAAAAGGAAATTTGGGAGTGGGGGCGTTCTATAGGGCAGACAATAAGAACTAGTCTTTTCAAAATCCAAATTTGAATCTAATGATGACATTTATAAAAGGATGTTTGGGGGTGGGAGCCCTCTATAGAACAGACTATAAGAGCTAGAGCTTCCAAATTCTAAGCATGAATATAATGATGATATTTAGAAATGGAAGTATGGGATTGGAGGCGCTCTATAGGACAGACTATGAGAGCAAGAATTTTCAAATTTGAAACAGATATATTTAATAAAAAAGACAATGCGCACTTAGAGAGGATTTTTTTTCGTTTTAAAATTTTTATTTTTTAAAAATAAAACAAAAATTTTACATTCTTTTTCAATTATCTCAGAAAATATGAAAACACAAAATTTATTTCTGCGTCATTTTCACAATTTTTTTCTTTCGAATGCTATTAATTTAGCTACCGTGTAATTTTTTACCTGAATTTTGACAATTTTTTAAATAATTTTTGATTAAATTTTTATTAATACATTTTTTTAAAGCAATAACAGATTTCGATGTTTTAAGTATTTAATTTCGTGATTCTCTTCCATTGCTGAAGACAAAGGACGAAAGACTCTACATACTACCTGTGCAGCTTGTATCAGAAGTTTAGTTTAATTATATTAACATTTCGTTTTAAAGATACACTAGGGTTATTTTGTGAAGGACCTCGTAATTTTAAACCGAGATCAAATGATGAGGATTAAGCTGGCACCCCCTTCTCCAAACTTCGCCCACCACACCAGCGAATGGATGTTTGGCCACAACGAATTCAACATGCACCAGATCCGCTTACATGACAGTTCTTCAGTGGAATTTTGCCTCGAGCTTCAAACCCTCCGATTTCGAAGCTAATACCTTACCCCCAGGCAACCGCGACCCGTATGAAGATTGAAATCAAGAAGGAATAAATGAGAGGGGCCATGTCCTGAAAAGCATATAATTTCTCCTCTTATCTAATCTATTGTTTTGTTTGAGATTTGGCAATATTATATACTAGTCGCCTTTGGCTATCTTTATTAAAAGATTGTCTGACATTAAAGCCGTGTTACTTTAATTGCCTTGCAAATGCTCTACTCATTGTACATATGAAACGTTCTAATGGAGACTTGTCATATTACGCAATGAAACTATTAAAAATGTAAATATGTAATGCATCCGTCTTACAAGATTCAAAGTAATGTAACTTCAGTTTTTTCCGCCTCGTAAACTATGCAAATATCTTTTTTAATCCTGCTTCCTTAACTTTCAAGAATAGATGAAAATCACGTGATCAGAAAGTTGATGGAACAATAAAACCAATTTGAATTTCAGGGGCAACAATGCAATCCATTGTTGGAAATCAAATACAAAAAATATATTTTTTTAAAAACTTGCAAAAATTTATACAATTTATACAACTTACAAATTTATACAAATGGCATCACATAACAGACAAATTTTTTTTAATTTTGAAACAATGTAAAACTCATTTCTGCATGACAATATTTTCGGAAGTTATCGTGAGAAAATGCGAAAATTCAACTTATTTTTTAATTAATTAAAACTACAATGAAAATTTTAAAAAAAAACTCTCTTTGAGGTGCACTTTCAAAGTAATATGTGTGTCAAATTTGATAGCTCTGAGTTGAAAGATAGACTGCCAATGCACACGTTCACGGTCATCTTTATTATTAGAATAGATAAATATGCTTCTAATGGCTTCTCCGCTTTCAATTTCGCTTGTCAGATATTTAAAGCAGATGTCATAATTTGAGATTTCAAGTATGGTGTGACTTAAGGAGAGAGAAAGGAATAGTTTTTTTCGCTACTAGGACTGCATATTCAGCAACCTGGTGCTCGATTGAGCCCTCCTACTTGTAAATGTTTATTGAGTTGGAACTGAGGTGAATCTATCTAATCAAGTTATGGTGTGTTTTAGAGTTCAGCATAGACATCAGACCAGACAGAATATCAGCCCAAATTTTCACAGGTGTTTGTTGTGGTGAAACTATTTCAGACGTCGTAGTTTGCACTCTGCCTTTGACAGTGTTCCATTGACGATGTCAGTGACGATGACCTTGAAAATAATGACTTAAACTCTGTACTAATGGTGCCAGAAAACCTTAAAATACTGAAAGACATGATGTTGAAAATTGGCAGTTCTTTTGCCACAGCAACTCAGCACAAAAATCCCAGAGCTTCTCAACTGAATAGCCTCCTCTCAGAATCATGAAGATCTCTCGGCAGCCACATTTAATTTACAACTTGAAATCTTCAAAGCATACAAAGCAACTTACAAGGTAAAAAATGTCAAGACTAAACATAGCATCAACTGGTGGACACAGGAGCTCGAAATTAAGAAAAAGGAACTCAGGGCTTTAAGAAGAAGAGTACAACACTCACAAGGGTCTCTCAAACAACATTTTAAAGAAATAGAATCAAAGAAAAGAAAAGAATTCAAAAAGACCACCAAAAAAGCAAACGATCCTCCTTCCATAATCTCTGCACTGATTCAACAAACCCATACGGTATACCATATAAAGCATGCATCAAAAACGCCCAACCACCTTCAGTACTCTTCAAGCTCTTGGGGAACTCCAACGTAGGGGAAGCTAACACATTCGCCCAAGAAATCCTCAAGGCTCTTTACCCTCCATCTCAAGATACTGCACTTCCCGAAATCCCTTTCATTCCGGAAACACCATTTTCAAAAAACGAAATAAAACAAGTCCTTCATAAAGTACCGCCTAAAAATGCGCCAGGTTTTGACTCCATAGACAATATAATATTGAAAGAAATTAACAAGTACTTCCCGGATATTCTTCACACCCGCTTCAATAAGTGCCTCCAACTGCAATGCTTCCCTACTCCACTCAAAAAAGGAATGATAATACTGTTTCACAAGAAGGGTAAGAACAAAACAGATATCAGTTTTTATCGCCCCATCTCTCTTCTTCCCACCATTGGCAAAACCTTTGAGAAACTCCTCTTGCAGAGACTTAATCATCACCTCAAGGAGGTGATCTGGTTTTAGGGATGGAAAATCCACAGACCATGCAATACAGAAATTAACGGAAAAAAATCATAATTTCAAACAGCAAAACGAACACATCCTGGTAATTTCTTTAGACACCAAAAGAGCTTTCGATAATCTACAATTCTCTTCCATTCGCAATAGCCTCGATAAACTTAAATTCAATTCCAAAACTACAGAAACACCTATAGATGTCCTAGAAAATAGAGAAGTTCTTCTTCAAACATCTCAAGGTACTGCCGCCTGGTCACAGCAGAAAGGCTGCGCGCAAGGATCTTGTTCTGGACCAGTTTTTTGGAATCTTGTCGCAAACGAAATTCTTTCTGATAAATGGCTACCTAACATTTACCTCCAGGCATTTGCAGAAGACTTTGTTTTTGTAGTAGCTGAATCAACAAAAGCAAAATTGAAATCAGTCACCCAGGATGCTCTCTCAATTTTCAAGTGCTGAACCGACAAGCATCACCTTCAAATCTCCGTAGAAAAATCATGTAATATTTTGATAAGCAAATTATTCAACAGGCCAACAACAAAATAATAAGGCAAAAATCTTTAAAATATCTCTACAATAAGCTTAACTGGATTCCTCATCTCCTTAACACCAAAACGAAGGCGACTCTCTCCAAAATCTCAGCAGAATTGCTGGCTTCACATGGGGTCTGAAAGAAAATGCAGGTGTCATCTCTACTTCACCGTTGCCGAGAGAATGATCCTACACGGAGCATCAGCTTGGGCCTATCCTCTCTCATCCCGACAACAAAGAATCCTAATCTCAATACAGAGAAAATTTCTCCTGAGTATTTCTGGAGAAACATCCACGGCAGCACTACAAGTTAACGAAGGAATTCTTCCACTTCACATCAAAGTGCAAGCAGAAGCAACCTATGTAAGAGTAGGTCGTCTTCAATTACCTAGCCATTTTCAGAATATAACATTCCATCCTGAGAACTTCGAGATGAAATGCTCTCGCACAAAAATATTCCCCTCAGACTTTCTTCTTGAGGACAGAATTTCCCTCAAACAAGAATTCCAACCTACAAACAAGACGGATATTTTTACAGATGGCTCCAAAATCGAGGGGAAAACCGGCTTTGCCTATTGCGTATTCCAAAACGAACAAATTATTCATCAGTGGCTCGGCGAACTGAACGAAAAGAATTCTGTCTTTCAGCCAGAGCTGCTGCCCATTAAGGAAGCATGGAAATGGACTAGCAAATTCGATCATAACGCTAAAATATGGAGTGATAGAGAGTCCAGCTTAAAAGCGATCAACTCATTTTCCACCTCAAGCCCAATTGTTCAAGAAATTCAAGCCATTCTGCTCCCCCAACCTTCTATTAATTTAGGATGGGTTAAAGCCCATGTGGGCCATAACGGAAACGAGGTTGCAGATTCCCTAGCCAAACAGGCCATTTCTGCAGGTACGCCCGTTCAATACCCAGCTCCTAAAAGCCATCTGAAAAGTATTCTAAATGAATTGAGCCTACAGCGATGGCAAGAAGGATGGGACAATGGCTCAACTGGCAGAAACATCTATCAAATCATCTCGAAAGTGTCCTTTAACTCATCATTTTGGAATAGGCTTAACATTATCTTTACAATTGGCCATGGCCCTTTCCCATCATATTTCAAGAAATTCAAAATTAAAGGATCGGATCAATGTGGCTGTGGCAAAGTAGGCGATCCCCTTCATTATGCCACTAGCTGCCCTCTCACCACATCTTTTCATCTCAAAAAACCCACCCAATATATAGAAAATATCTGGTAAATAGAAAATATCTGGTGGACCAGCGTTATGAAAAACAAGATGTCCAAGTTTAAAATTAGAAATCTTCTGCGGTTCCTACAAGAGAACGAGGAATTGATTTCTCCAAACCCAAGCTCAGTATAAATTTACGTTTCATTTCTCAACTAAGCTCTTCTCCAGAATATATTAACTTCAATAGATTTCATCTACTCATATTCCCCACCGAACCCTCATCATTATAATATTGTATACAGTTACTTTTTATGTCTATCGATGATATTTTATGTCTTTTTATGTGTCTATTGATATTTTATGTCTTTTTATACGTATTTTTTTCTTAATAAATACTCCCACGTATATCCTTTCAACCGACAGGGAATCCTAACGATTCCAAGTTCGGTGATATTCTGTGGCGAAAGAAAGTTCTTTCGCCAAAACTTTGAAGTTTAAAAGTGTTTGCCTTTCTTGTGTTGTGGTACGAACATTTGAAGGCATACGGAGAATTTTAAGGTTTGCCCAAAGTGTTGATCTACTGCTCTTAAAACAGGATGACAAATGTAGGGGAAGATGAGGAAGAAGGTAAGATACTGACCACCCGTGGCTTAGAGCCAACCGCTTCAAAGAGGATGCCAGTTCGGAGTATTTGTCAGTAATATAGATGGATTATGTTCAAGGCAGCAGTCGCCCACAACAAATCCTATGTTCAGTGGTGGCGGGATGGTCGGCTGTATACAAGAAGAAGAAGTGACGATGACCTAAGTAGAATTAGGGAGAACTGAAAATGTAAATTAGTCTATTCATTTTTCATCTGGATGTCGCCTATACTGATGCTCTGTGTACGAAAACATGTGCTATGCCAAGCTGTTATCTCTAGTACTGAAAGTCACTTTGAATTTTATTGTTTGAAACAACCTAAACACAACATATGTGGTAAATTAACTCCCCCAGAGAGCGCTCTTCTTTCTTGCGATGATAGCCTGAAGCCAGAGGGCAGAGTTCAGATTTGAGAGAGAGACATCAACCAAGAAAGGTTGGACCGGAGCTCGAAAAGATCCTCTGAAAAGAAAAGATATTATCCTCTGAAAAGTACAGTTATGAACCTCTTGCGTAGAATAATTCATCTACAAATGCCTAATGTACCACGCGCAAGAGGGTAAGATCATTTGAACAACATCAACTGCTCTTCATCATTGAAAATCTTGCAAAAATCGTCATATTCACCGTTGTTAATCAAAAAATAAAGTTATTTGAGTTCACTTTCAAAAAGCTCAAGAAGCAAGAAATTATTTAAGAATATTTCTATTTATTTAATAGTCGAACTTTTTGATAATTTAAATCTTTACCTTCGTATATTCCATTTATAAAAAAAGTAGAAGAAACCTTAATGAAAAGAAACTCTAATAGCTTTCATGAATTTAGATTCTATCACCAGAAAGGTTTTTCAAGTCTTTTTTTTTTATTTCACAAAAATTTCATTGGCAAAATAGAACGTCAGTTAAACTGAATGTCATCAAAGCTAACTAGCAGTTTGAAATAAATATGCCTTTGTAATTTTCTGAGACAGAACGAATTGATTAAAAAAATTTAAAAAATATTTAAATTTAATTTTTAAGATAAGATTAAATTTCTCTTTTAAGATTTCAACTCCGTTTTTGTTTGTTTGTTTGTTTGCTATTGTTGAACTATACCTTCACTAGAAGAGAAAGTAATTATACTCTTTGGTTGTCTCTAAAAAAAATCTAGAATTACTATGTAGGGAAGGCCCACAACCCAAATCAAGAAATAAGCACCAAATGGAAATTTTTCAGAGGCAATGTTGACCATTGTTTCACTGGAAGAAACAGTAAATCATGTTATTCGGTAGTCTCTACAAAATGTTTCGGGCCAAAGAAGGATAAGAACACAACCTCTCACAGTGACACCTCTGAATCACGGCTTCAACTAGATGAGAAAGTCATTATGTCCTTAGATAAGCTCTAAAAAAGTGCCGTTATGGGCTGGGATAGCCTGGTTAGTACGGCGTTGGATTTGTATCCCTTGGGTTGTCAATTCGAACCTCGCCGGCCGAAGACTCCCCGTGTATATGGTGGCTGATGCACGTATAAACCTATCGTAGTCAAAGTCCTCCTAGTCGAAACTATACCACTGGGGGTACTGTATCAGAGGTGATCGTTCTCTGATTCAGGTATAAATTATGATCTGTGGACGAGCGAATGAAATTCATGAATGAAGTCCTCCTCATGAAAAGAGCTGTGACGCATAAGTAGCCAAGACCTACTCTTAGCCCTAGATGGAGCTACTGCAACAATAGACGTTAACAGCTACTGAAACAATAGACGATCTTGTCAACGGACTTGTCGTGACAAGTGCAATAAGAAACAGCAACAAAATGCAGTTATTGTCCAAAAAAGGTCTAGAATAAGGAGAATCACAATGGATATTTTCAGGGACACTATTAAACGACCAGAAGATTAGCCCTTTAACCTGTTAGCAATATCTCGGATATGATTCTTGCAGATAAACTAACGAACGTTGTAGTAGAAAATCTCATGAACATTGGCAGATTGTTGAAGAAATAATTTAAATCACTGTGGATTTCAGTTATCAGTCTTTACTTCGTCGTAGATTAAATATAAGAAGAGGAAACATTGTAATCATCAAAAAAAGTAGCAATGTGATTTTAAGATCATCTATACCTTCATAAGCATGTAAACAGGGTACTCAAAAAAAAACCACTGACTTATTTGAAATTCGTCATGCTATTTTGTGATTATAATTGCAGTGTTGTGACAAATTTTGGTTTCTTCGGTCGGAAAAACAAAATACATATTTTGGCATTGAAAATACATTTGGCATTGAAAATATATGGATTTTCTGGTTATGACAATTAATCGCCAAGGATCCATGTTAGATTTTATAAAAACGCTATCTACCCCAAATATCATTCAAAATTACTGTTCGCTTATGGTATGTATGCAGTTAATAGGTGTATATGATATGGCCTATTTGATTTTTATTATATTTCAATGCAGACAATTTTCAAATAAAATTTTTAAAAACTGAGCACTTGTGACGCTTACCGTCTTGCCCATGATTCACAATTTTTGAGGGTGCTGAAGGACGATAACACTTTTTAAAGAGTGCGTCAGGAAGTTCCAAGACCATTACCCCTGTTTAAAAGTTGACTAACCAACTGAATGGTCAGCAGTTGTTGCAACCTTTGTTTTACATGTATTTAATATATGTTAAAATAGTTTTAAGCATAAATGGTAAAAATGTTAAATAACTTTTTTGACCATTTATGCTTAAAATTATTTTACTTTTTACACGAAATTCTGAAAAACTAACTTACTTGAAGTTTGAATTAGTTTAGTTATTTTATTTAGTTATTTATCACTAGGGCTATTTGGGACCTCGTAATTTTGAACCGAGGTCAGATAACGAAAACGACACCCGAGCTAGAACCTCCACCCCCCCCCTCTCCAAACCCGACTTATTTGAAAATATTCAGCAATTAAATTTCTTGTCATTTTAGTTTGCCGTTAATTTCCATAAAAACTCTTTATATAAATAAAACTAAAATAAATTTTAAAAATCCTTAAACTGAAAGTTTTCATAATTTAAATGTCGGCCCGAAAATTGAAAGGTTTACGGGCCCTTCTCTGGCTTAATCCGATTTTAAATATCATTAGCAACAGAAATAAGGAATTGGTTTTTGCGAAACGAGTCCACCCGAGAATGAACCTAATGTTAAAATGATAGAAGAAAAATGCGTCCTTTTTTATGCTTTTACTTATCATCTGTAAGGACAATATTTTATTTTTGTCCTATTCAAGCATCTTTGAAACATTCCCATCATTAATTTCGTCGAGTAATCTTATTTTTTTTTTCTGACTTCACTTTTTTCTCAAAAGAAAGCTTTATTTAATTACTTCTTGATTTTCGTATCATTTTTCTCTGCATCTTCGTATTTTAAATATTATCAGTGTCTGATCTAATCGCTGACTATGATACGAAAAGAAAAATTATGCTCGATTTTATTTTCTGTCCTATTTTTACCTGATTTCGCTTTTTTTTCTCCAAAGGAAATGTTACTTAAATTACTTCTGGATTTTCATATCATTTTTCTCGTATCTTCACTTTTAAAATATTATCAGTGTCTGATTTAATTGCTGACTAATGCTTAAATCAAAGTTTTGCTTTACTGTCGAAAAAAATTAAAAAGATTATATCACTGAATGAATGCCGGGTTTACATTTGGCCAGTAGGCAGCGCATGCGTAGAAAGATTGAAAAATGCTGTTCGGTCGATGACAAGTAATTGTCCCGATGTGACAACAACATACTGCTGTATTGTATTTTTTTCTTACTGAGCATGCGTTTGTAGAATTTGGCGGGTTTGTTTTGGCGTGAAAAAATGGATCACTTATCATGGATTAATTTCGACATTTTTTGCTCTATGTTATTTCTGATGCGAGTTTTTTTCCCCCATCTTATTTGCATTTTCTTTTTTTATAGTTTTCCAAATGTAGGCATATTGACCTTTTTTTTATTTTACCGTGTCTTTTTGTGTAAATATACATCATTTTAATATGATACGCAGTGAAAAAAAATTCAGCGACGCCAAAACGGCAATTTATACGAAAGCATGGAATGCCTGAATCTATCATATGAAACTGTGGCAAACATAAATCAGTCCCTTTCTGCTCATGCGCTGCCTACTGCTAGTCTTATAACTGGCCGAGTATAATCCCGGCATTATTGTAAATGTAAGGAACTGTATCAATCATTATTTGATTTATAATAATCTATTTGGTATAATCTATTTTGGCGCCAAAGTCGCCAAATGGTCGACAAGTTTGTCGCCAAGCTCAGGGACCCTTGACGCGCCACCTGGACTCCGTCCCATTCAGATGACTGTAAAACTTTCTTTCTGTTGATGGAACAAACTATGCTGGGAAGCCGAATTGCAGGTTTGTAACAATATGCTTTTGATTTTTTTTTCCCTCTGACTTTGAATTCGCATCTATATCAAATGACAATTCCAATGGTGTTACATCCGTGAAAAGAGAAAGTATTGCAATCTCAAAAAGATTCGAATTCCGGAATTTGATGAATCTCGACCTCCTTGCTTCCAAAAAATGCATTTTGGAATTATGTCTATGGACAATATAACTTAAAATTTTTTTCAGCAAGATCACTGAAATTTGGTATATGAAATTACAGTTACATTTGTAAATTTCTATCAAATTTTGAATGA
>JAPMOR010026165.1:111363-142199 GCA_026543865.1 Argiope aurantia
CGTCAAGGATCTATATCCGGTAATTTTCTATTAACAATGCCTTGAAAGATATTCGCGACAAGAATCTATATCCGGTAACTGTCTTTCAACAATACCTTGCATGGTATTCTCGACCTTACGCAAGGTTCCCAATTTTTATTGAGGGCAAAAGGAAGTACGTTTATTGAAGAGTATGCAAGAAAGATTTAGAAAAACCACTCCAACTACTTTATGATTGTCAGTAAATGAAAAGTCTGGTTTGCACTTAATGTAGTTGCTCAAGTGCCAAAGAAAATAAATTCTGTAATTTCTTTTTTAGTTTTTGTCATTTCTTTTCGAACTGCATACAACGAGGGCAAGAAGAATGGGACAATGGCTCAAATAACAGAAACATTTATCAATTTATCTCCAAAGTCCCCTTTAACCCATCATCTTGGAACAGGCTAGGCTTTATCTTTGCAACTGGCCATGGCCCTTTCCTTTCGTACTTCAAGCGATTCAATATTAAAGAACGATCAATGTGACTGCGTTGAAGTATGCACTCCCCTTCATTATGCCACTAGTTGCTCTCACGCCACAACTTTCCGTCGTAACAAACCCACCCACGACCTCGAACGAATCTGGTGGATCAAAGTTATGGAAAACAAGATGTCCAAAGTCAAAATCAGAAATCACGCGTGGTCCCTGCAAGACAAATAACGTAGGCCGCGGTGGCTTGGTGGTAAGGTATCGGCTTCGGAACCGGAGAGCTTCAGGTTCGAGACCCGATTCCACCAAAGAACCGTCGTGTAAGGGGGTCTGTTGCACGTTAAAATCCGTCCTGACCAAACGTCCTCCCGCTGGTGTGGTGTGGTATGGAGAGGGGGTGCCAGCTCAGGTGTCGTCCTCGTCATCTGACCGTGGTTCAAAATTACGAGGTCCGTCCCAAAATAACCCTAGTGTTGCTTCAAATGGGACGTTAATATAACTTAACTAAACTAAACTAAAGCAAGACAAATAACAATTGATCTCTCCACACCCAAGCCCTGAATAAATTTTCATCTCGTACCTCAATCAAGCCCTTCTCCAGTAAATATTAACTTTAAAAGAAGTCCTCTACTCATACACCCCACCGACCACTCCTTTTTCATCATAGTATCGTGTATGGTTGTTTTGTTTGTTTTTTGCGTGTGTGCAAAATATGTAAACTTTATTATTATTTTTTTCTTCTTGATAAATCTTTCCAGATATATCTTTTCAACTGACAGGGAATCTGAGAGATTCCAACTTCAGAGGTATTCTGTGGAGGAAGAAAGAAAGTAAACTTGGACAAAGAAAATATTTTCAAAATAAAATATCCAAGAAAAAAAATTAATGCAAATATCTTAAGTTTAAAAAAAAAGAAAATTATCTGCATACTGTGTCCTGTTGTAATAATCATTATTAGAAATAATATGTAAATTTATATCCAAAAAGATTTGTTCAAATAAAACATCGAGCAACAATTAAATTGGCATTATTTAAAAGGAAAATTTAAACGATTTAGAATATAAAAATGTTATTTGTGAGCTCATATTCTTTAATTATATAGAAGAAGTAAATATTAATTTTTTTCTTATCAATTATTTCAATTACTGTATTCTTAGAATAAAAATGAAACTTCCAATATTCGCTATAAATATCTTTCACATATCCATTAAAGTTTCAAAATGTTTTAGACGCAAAACAATTTTGTGCATAAAATAAACGATTTGAATATTTTACACGAACGGCTTATTAAATAAATTGTATTTAATTTCTTGAAGTGCCTCCCAGATTATATTTGAAACTCTATGTATCATATATTTTCTCTTTGAAAAGTTAATTTTTAATTTAATAATTTACATAAATTGAACATCTTTTAATAAATTAAAACTTTTTTTCTTTCGTCAGCTTGTTCATAGTTCAATTGTTTAAAGTGAAACCCCGAGTACAGATTTATTCATTATAGAATTAGGAGTAGAAATTTGTGTGGAACTAATTTCGGACGAAGACAGGGTCATTCAGCAAATGCTAGCGCCATCTGTTGTTCATAATTCTCATTAAATCAATTTTACTTGTAATTTTATAAAATTAATTTTTTGCTACTTCACTTACCAATCAGAGAGAAAGGTATAAAATTTCTTAGACAAATTATAAGGACATTTTAAAATAAAAACAGGAGCAGCTCCCGTATACGGCCTAGTGGCGCCAATTTTTTCGCCAAGAAGTCGCCAATAATGCGTGTTTAGAATGTTGCGATTCTTAACCGGAAGTTTTGAAGCAACGTTAGCCTTATTTCTAAGATTGACAAAATGCACTAGACTATATGTCAAGGGGTGGCGATGCCCCCCTTTTTACTTTAAATAATTCAGATAAATGTTGTGATTATTGACTAATTTTTGAAGCCATGTTTAGGCTTAATCCTAGGACTGACAAAATACACGAGCGTAAGTCGGGGGGTGGGTATTGAAATATTTATGATAAAGATCCAAATGAAACGACTTGTTTAATTG
Organism: Argiope aurantia; assembly: GCA_026543865.1. Classification (NCBI taxonomy): domain Eukaryota; kingdom Metazoa; phylum Arthropoda; class Arachnida; order Araneae; family Araneidae; genus Argiope; species Argiope aurantia. The sequence goes on from JAPMOR010026165.1 coordinate 113,856, forward strand.
AAGCATGATGAAATGCTCACTTGCTTTTAAGTATAATGAAATGCTCAAAATTAATATTAAATGATGATGACGAAATTATTTTTTGCTCCGCTTTTTAAAAATGATTTCTTAATTTTATGCTGAATATGTTCTCATGAAAACGTTGATATTTTTTTCATTTTAAAAGAATAGTTTATAAAAATTAATAGCTGTATATGTGAGCTGCTCCTTATAAAAACACATAAAAATACTGAATATGTTCTAAGGTTTCAAGTTACCACAAAGAATACATAAGCCGATGACGGCAACCAGAAATTACCGTTTATCGCCAAATTTCTCGCCAATTTGGCGGAGGCCGTATACGGGAGCTGAGCCTAAAAACAATGTGGACAAAAATACTGAATTTTTTTTATGCATACAAAACCACAGGGAACAAATATGCAAAAATTTGAAATTTAATTAGGACATTATAATTTAATTATGTGAAAACACAAATTGTGGTGTATATTAAGAAGATTATGAAATTGATTACTGTATTGAGTAGTTGTCTGTCTACTTATTTTAATGCTGGGTTCACTCGATCAGTTTATAAGACGGCCAGTAGGCAGCGCATGCGTAGAAAGGCTTAAAAATGCGGTTCGGTCAATGGCAAGTAATTGTCCCGACGGAACAACAACATGCGCTGTACTGTATTTTTTTTTCTCATTGCGCTTTTGTTTTTGGAATTTGGGGGGGTTTTTTTTTGTTTTTTTTTTTTTTTTTTGGCATGAAAAAATTAATCTTTTATCATAGATTAATTCCGACATTTTTTGCTCTTTCATATGCGAGGCCATGATCTTATTTCATTTTAATAGCCATTTCTTTTCTACAGTTTTCCAAATTTAGGTACAGTTACCTTCCTTTTTATTTTACCATGTTTTTTTGTGTAAATATACATCATTTTAATGCAATGAACAGTGAAAAAGATAAATTAAGGGACGTTAAAAGGACAATTGGTAACCAAGCATGGAATGCCTGAATCTATCTTATGAAACTATGGCAAACATAAATCAGTCCCTTTCTGCGCATGCGCTACCTATTGGCCGTCTTATAACTGGCCGAGTGTGAACCTGGCATTATATTAAATGTACCGATACTTCATCGATGCAATGGAAATGCTTTTGAAAAACAATCATTCGGCCCGTAGCAGTAGGTTTAATATGAAAGTACCTAATCAATAAACTATATATAGTTTCAGCAATTCCTTTTTTTTTTTCCTTACTCTTTTCATGTATAACGTGTAGGAAGTTTCTATATATCTCTGGATGACTAGCTTGATAATGAAAAAAATATTTGTTTAAAGTTAAAGCATTTTTACTGGTGTTATCTATCTTTAATCCAAAACAACATCAAGACAGCGGAATGAAATTTAAAATAAAACCAGCAGGAGTGATCTTCCATAAACATTTCTTGTATACTCTCTAATCAAGATGTTATAACGAAGACTGCCTTGTATGGCATTTGCATACAGTAACGAAATATTAATCTTTGACGTGAATTTAACATTTTTGCTCAATCTATCTGTAATTCTTGGCGATTAATTTGGCGACTAATCCCTGGCATGAGGAGAACAGTATCCGAAAATCGAATTAGTGTTTTAGATGCGTTTTCAGCAATCGAATGAAACAAAAATTTGACACAAAACTACACTTGTCACATACCAAATGTCATATACTTAAGTCATCCGTTTTTGAGTTATCGTGTTTACATGTTTCTGAAAGTATAAACCGACAGACGGGCAACCCGTAGTTGGATTGAGCACAAAATTTGATAGATGCCTACACTATTTATTTTAAATCTATATACTAAATTTTATCTATCTAGCTCTCTTCATTTTGTAGTTATCGTGCTAACTTATATTCGAACAGTCATACAGACAGACTTCCTCCAAACAGATTTTGGTCAAAATTTGATAGAAATCTACAAATTTTGTGTTCAATCCATATATATACACTGGTGTGCAAAATTTAAGCAACAGGTATGTTTTTTACCATAACTTCACGAGAAATCATCTGAGACACATCAAATTCAGAAATGAGATACAGCATTTTGTTCTGAAAGAATGACGAAAGCATAGTTGCGCAGAAATGAATACAATGCATACAGTATGGAATCAAACAAAAAAAGGCTTTATTTAACTCATAGTATCGTTACACATGATTGTCTGTCCAAGAGGAAGAACAGCAAGCAGATGTTCCTTAGTATGGGATATGCCCTCCCCTTATTGCAATGGTTGGTTCTCACCGACTCCCCATACTCAGCACCAGATTGTCCAACAGTTCTTGAGGTAAGAGTGCCCGTTCATCATAATGCCTCCCCAGACGACAACTCTAGGACCACCGAAACGGTCTCTTTCCGTGATGTTACAAGCGATTCCCAACGCCAGTTGATTTGGAGAGAGGTCGGGACACGGTTTCATCCCAGTGAAAGTGAAGATATCACTCGAATGGATTGGCCGGCCTGCTCCCCTGTTTTAAATCCGATAGAACATGTGTTGGATGCTTTGGGGAGACGCCTTGCGGCACGATTACATCCTCCTGGGAACATTCGACAACTTAAACTGATGCTGATTGGGGAATGGGCACTCTTACCTCAAGAGCTGTTGGACAATCTGGTGCTGAGTACGGGGAGACGGTGCGAACCAACCATTGCAGTAAGGGGAGGGCATATCCCATACTAAAGAATATCTTCTTGCAGTTCTTCATCTTGGACAGACACTCATGTGTAACGATACTATGAGTTCAATAAAGCCTTTTTTTTTGTTTTATTCCATACTTTTTGCATTGTATTCATTTCTGCGCAACTATGCTTTCGTCATTCTTTCAGAACAAAATGCTGTACCACATTTCTGAATTTCATGTCTCTCAGATGATTTCTCGTGAAATTATGGCAAAAAACATACCTGTTGCTTAAGTTTTGCACACCAGTGTATATATATATACACAGGGGGCCCCACAAGCTATGCAGCGTCTAATATTTACAGATTCAGATAGAACACGTCAAGACCAATATTTTGATATATAATAAATGGGGTCCCCGAATATAGCATCATAGTCTAATTACACGAAGAACGTTAATAACGGATATGACAGTTTGTATTATAAATGACGATGCATGCGACGATCGCACAACATGGAAGCTTCCCTAAGTGACAATGGAAATTTGTGGCAACCACTGAGAGGAAAAGCGCGTGTGCCAGTGAATATGCAAATTCTTATGCGACTCTGTTTCTTTACAAAATTCAAATCATTCACCAATGACCGATTTGGATGGTTTAAGGACGTTTGATTTTGCAGACATGATGATTAATACGTTTGAATGTGGCGAAAGTGATTTTGATCGTATCTGGTTCAATAACGAGGCGTATTTCAGCCTCCAAAGATATGTTAACAAACAGAATTGGGCGTCCTGGGCCACTGAAAATCCCAATCATGCAATAATTCAGCCACTGCACCCACTTAGGCTCACAGTTTGAGGGGCGTTATCTGCCGAAGGCGTCATTGGGCTAGTTTTTTGTTTTTATCGAAAATGTCACCGGTGAAGCTTATTTTGACATGTTGAATGGCGGTGTCATCCCATTCTTGCATGGAATAAATAAAATAAGCGATTATTGGTTTATGTAAGATGGTGCTAGACCTCACTGCACTCAGCGAAATTTCTATCTCTTAGCGGAACATTTTCACGATAGACTGATCGGGTTATGAGAACAGGCATGGTATATAGTGGCCACATTACCCGCCAGATCTTAACCCGTGAGACTTTTTTATGGGACGTCTGAAAGACACAATGTATCTTACACAGCCATCAACATTGGACGACTTGAGAGCAGAAATTGAAACCGAGGTCAAAAAAATTGGAACAGATGTTTTGCAGAAAGCATTTGCGAACTTCTATTCCAGACTTCACCATGTCATTTATTCGAACGACCAACATGTCTAAAATCTGTTGTATTGAAGGTTCTCAATAAACATTGATTTTCACTTGGGTTTTCTTTTCCTCATTTCTGGGAATTTTCATGATAGTAGCTGCACACTTTAACTAGAATATGACGCTATATTCGAGGACCCCCATGTTATACATCAAAATACTCGTCATACTCGCATACCTTATGGGACAACCTGCATATATGAAATTTCATCTTCATAGCTCAAAGCGTTTTTGAGTTATCTTTGTTACATACAAACAGACAGATGGACCAACGGTTTTCAAAAATGTCTTTTTCAAACTCAGGGATGTCTAACACGTGAAGTTCAATAACTCAAATTTGAATTCTTTGACGATTACAATACTTATAATGCGAGAAGGTAAAAATGAAGTTAACTATCCCAAAACCATCAAGCCTGTATTCAACAACGAAAAAAAAATCTTTATTGACAGAAATAATTTTCAATACATTTCAAAAAGTGTTTTTCTCACATTCATCAAATTATTGTTGGATCTCGATCTATGGCTTGATTTCCTTGCATGTTTTGCAATACATGCATTCCACTCTTTGAATGTCTGAGTTATCGAGTCCAGGCTTGTTGAACGGCTCCGTCAATTCACTCTTATCCTTGTCTTCAATAGTCTTCAGTTTCCATAGATCCTTCGAGAGAGCATAGTTGCCATAGATCATGATTGAGTTATAATCGAAATTGTTGTAGATTATTTCATCTTGAGGCTTTGTTAAGGTAAACTGATCTTGCAAACCTGAAATGGAAAATCTCATCTGTTAATGATCCTAAGCAAGAGTAAATATATTGATGAAATAAGAAAGGAAAGTTAATCATCAATTTGAAAATACAACTTTTGTATTTTACCTAATTTTGTTCAAAGAAAATTCATTTGATTAGAAAATTTCATTTGTTAATGATTCAAAGCAAAAATAAACATATTGATGAAATAAGAAACGAAAGTTTATCTTCAATTGAAAATACCTATTCTTGTTCAAGAAGAATTCAATTTCTTGGAAAATCTCATTTATTAATGATTCTAAGTAAGAGTAAATGGATTCATTAAATAACAAATGAAAGATAATCATCACGTAATCATATTTTACTTAATCTTAGGCAAGACAAATTTAAATGATTGGAAAAATCTCAATAGTTAATGATTCTAAGCAAGAGTAAGCGTATTGATTAGTTAGTTTGATGAAAATTAATTATCAATCGAAGATATAACATTTGTATTTTGCGTAATCTTATTCAAGAAGAAATGCATAATATATGGGATATTGCCACTCCTAATAAATTTTATATTTTCTGTTTGTTTTCATTGTACAGCTTGCATTGCATGTAATTTCAACTAGAAATCCTGCAAGCCAGTTTTGATTTAAGTAGAATTGTGTTTATTTTAAGAAAGGGAATTTTTACTTTAGGTATTCTTCTCTTTGATGGATGAATCATTTGATCACTTTCAGAATACTTCATCAGTAAATACTCGAATCAATTTCTATCATTCATATGTAAATAGCCTCATGCATCTCTCTGTCTCGAGTTGTGAAAAAATAAACTGATTCTAAAACGAAAGTAATATTCCGAATCATAACACAGGGTCCATCATAAATTCCCAAAAAAAAAATTTAATGCATCAAAAAATGAATTATCTTCAAAAAATCGGAATTATATGAATGTCTTCAGAGTAAAATGTTTTTCCAAGGAACAGAAAAATGTAGTTTCAGAAATCAACGAAAGAGGACTTTTATTGAATCTTTATTGATTTTTTTATCTATAAGTTCGTGAATTACTTATTAGATTCTAGCAGCATATTGTTACTTTATCAAACTTTGTTAACGGGGTCTGTTGTAGGAAAGATGATAAAAATTATTGTAATTTTTTTTTCTCCGCATTTTTAATTTTTTAATTTTTTATTTATTTATTTATTTATTGCATTTATTTTTATTTATATGTTGCAACTTTTAAACTCTTCAAGCGTTTTTAAAGTTTTGAAATTGAGTGCTCTTAACTTCTAAATTCTGCTTTTTAATGTCTGAAAAATTGATTATAATTGAATTTCGAATTCCTGGTAGTTTAATGCTTTTTCGATTGATTATGCTTATATTTTAAATTCCTGATGGATTGTAATGTTTTTAAGATTGAATATATGTAAAAGTAAAATGTAAGTAAAACAATATGATTATAAGTAAAAACATAGGATACTGAAAAAAAATCAACATATTTTTATGTTGAAAGTTGAAATTTTTATTGTTGCCTTTGGTAGATGGCAAAATAAATAGAAATATATAATCATTTTCATAGTGTCGACAAACTTCATAAATAAGTTTGTGGAAAAATGATAGTATTTTTAAACTAACAAGCATTATAAGTTTATTAAGTGGATACGTAGGAAAAAATTGGAAATCTTTTTTATTTGTAATTGATTTAGCGTGACATTAAATAATCCAATTTCCAATTCAATAATCCAAGTCCCAATTTTTATTTATTATTTTTATTTTTGGCATTTGTCTTTAATATCATTCTCTCAGCTAATTTTTGAATATATTAAACTTACATATCTTTTCATCCTGCATATTTTTTACAGTTTATTTTTCTTCTTCTTTTATAAACTCTCAATATGTCGATAGAAATATAAAAAAAAAGTTTTAGAAAAAATGCCCTACCTTGCATTATGTTTTTCGTATTGATGGTCAAATACTTGTCTCTGATGTTCATGCCAAAACCCAATGGCATGGCCAATCTCATGGACGATTGTCCCGATATAGTAGCAATCTTCGTCTAGATTGATCGTCTGGGCTCCTGTTTTGCTATAACCAACATAAGACCAGCAGCTATGGAAAGAAGGACAGACATCAAAAGTAAATCAATTCATTCATTTCCTTTTAAATCAGGGATTGCGAAATGGAAGGAGTGTAGAGACAAAAAAAATTGCACAAAATTCGAAAAGGCTTTCACTGGAGTAAAAAAAGTACAAAATGCATTTATGCAATAACTAACTCCGGTTCTTATAGTTAGATGGCGCCACAGAGTAACGTGAGTGTGATTCATCCTTTTCTGCATTCTATTCTTTCCCTTATAGCTTTTAGATAGCTTATAGCTTTTCCAATTCTACAGTTAACGATGTAAGGATTTTTTAGTTAAAAAATTCTGGTCGATGCCTACTCGAGATGCCGCAAATATCACGAATTCAATGATATTTCTCTATTACAAAGATTGGCACACCTCAGTAGCGCCATCTAAGAAGCAACTAACTAAGTAATAGATCGCCTATTGCAGTATTGCCAGAAAAAATATATTATTAAAACAGTAATAAAATGCTACAACTGAAAGTTCTTAAGAAAATTAGTAAATTATTTCTTATCTAAGTTATGCAAAATAATCTATCTATTCCGACTTTTTTTTTTTCATTTGGTACTTCGAAAATTTTATTTAAAAAAATATATTCGCCATATTATCCGAATATGATTAATTTTGTCACCAATTGCAAAATAATAATTTTTTTTAATTGTAAAATTCTTCTTACATGTATGGGTATGCGCGCTTTTCGCTCATAAAAATTCTCTCTCAATATAAGTTGTAATTCAAAATTAACACTTTGATAACTGCCTGAATTTCTTGGTCACCAGTGACGATAGACAAAGTGTTAATCTGACCATGATAGTCAAAATGCTAATCTTCAGTTTATACTAACAATCAAACTGGTGCATTTAATATATCAATATTGAAACATGGAGACACTAAATGCATCTGTTCTTTCTTCTCTCTCTCTCTGCAGAATACTCTCGAATTTCGAACTTCTGGAGTTTCCCGCCAATTCCTGAAGAGGTACCTGGAGTTTCCTTTTAATTTATGCATATGCACACGCGAAAAGATTTATTGAAAAACAGAAACAATATACTTTGTTAAAGACTACATCACAATGCAGAATCTGTTTAATGAGGACCAATGAGTTCATGGGATTTGATGAAGATGAAATTTGAGAAGATGGGATTTCATGGGATTTGATAAGTTTGTTTTGGGATTTGGATTTTTTTTAATCTTCCTGGCTCAGGAATCATGGTTTTGATTATGCTGCTCCAAACCAGGGTTTAAACTATATCAACGCACAATAACATACAGTGTACGAGTGTACTTCAAAACAAAGAAGTTTAAATGAGTGCATAAAATTTGATGAACTTCAAATATGCAAAAATTTGATCATATGGTATCTTACCAAATAAAAAAGAGGATAGAATGTTCGAGTTTTCGAAAAATAGCAGACGCAGAGCATTGAAATTTGGGCATTCTGACATTATATATTGGACAGACATTTGATAGTCACATTGAGAAAGTAGAGGTGCTTGCTCGCCTAGCAACAAGTGAATTTAGTATGGCCAATGCCCCACTATGTCTGCTTTTCGATTTGGTAAGGAAGACCATGTTTGCACAAAAGGTTTAATAGCATGTAGTTTATTGTTAGTTTCAAGATCCCATAAAGCTTGCTATTTGGAATAACGAAGCATTTTAATATGCTTCTTTACGTCGCTTACAGGGATCCGCTGGCTGGAATGCTATTTGTTTTGGGAAAGAACTTAATTGGGATTCAATAAAACCCTGATGTACTTGTACTGAATTTAGGTAGGAATAAAGACAATATTCTTCTTCTACATCAAAGGAAATTGAGATCTTCATTGTCCTGAAAAAAATTGAATTACATTTCTTGTTTCGATTCTGTACATTTTATTTTTCGTCTTTTTCTGTTTTCTACCAAACTGATTCAAGTCTTGGATGGAAATATTGACATGAAAAGATGTAATAAATGAATAGTTGTTGGCATAATGGCTAACGAATCAAATCATGAGAAGTGATAATTAATGGTCGAGTAATTAAACTCTCTCTCTCTCTCTCTCTTTTCAACGGGATTTTAGCATTGTCTATCTAAAAGTTTTTATAGCCCCATGCAAATAAATTATTTTGAAAATGAGTTGAATTATAATGACTAATGATATCGCAGAAAAATGAGATATGTTGTTATAAATAAGCAATAAAATAGTTGAGGCTGTATTTGCAAAATTAAGACGAAACTCACTTTAAAATATCATTATAATTAACGAGTTGAATATCAATCTATGATATTTATTCAATAAACAAATAGATGAAATTGGAGATACAAACGTAAACTAGCGAATGCATGAAATTTAGAAATGGAAAATCAGTAACAAATTATATGTTTTCAGAGCACTACAATTGCTATATCATTTTTAGCTGGAATTCGGGTTAAATGTATTGCAACTATACACAACATTTTTGAAGAAATCTCTAGAGGTTGAAAGTGAATCATTTTCATAATACTGTGAAGAATTGGAATATTCTTTTCTTATTATTATTTTAATATTGCTTACTAACTAGTACACACCCTCAGCTCCACAACCTACCCAAGCTGGGTGTAAAGCAAAAAAGAGAAGCTGGGGATAGAATCACCCAGAGTCCGGACTGAATTACTAACTAGTAATATTAGTAAGTATCCTGGTAAGGAAGATAGTTTTACAAAAAGTTTTGTGGCTGCATAATAGATGTCAGCTAACCAACTCCCAGCCTGGAAGTGAATTTGCAGACAAAAACCAATAAATTCTTGAAACTTATAGAATTTTAGTGATATAACGATTGAGAGCGAAGTTACGATTTCATTCTAAAAGCTACTTTGCCTGTCACAGAAACAATAAAAAATCGAAAGAAAAAACTGACAATCAGTCGTTTAGATGAATAGTGAGGTAGTTGAGATGAGCTCATGTAAGTAGTTGAGCGAGTTCTTTTTGGACGTTTTGCATTATTACTATTGTTTATTACTGATTTGTGTTTGTGTGTTGCTATTTGCAGCTTCATCTGTGTAGTTCTGCTGTGAATTCATGCTTTGGTGTGGAATAAACCGCCTTTACACCTTATTTTGTCTCATTTTTCATCGTAATACACCGTATTTTAGATAATTTTCCATAAAAATGTATAGCTTGTCGTTGTACCGATAGTAGAGGCTTTTCTATTCCTATCACTGTAAAGATTTTTACATTTCTAGAATTTATAATATCACAAAAAAACTTGGACTTTGAATGCTGAAGAATCTCTAAGGCATTTACCGAAGTTGAAATCATTATTATATAATTCTTCATATGAGAAAAAAGTCATTAAAAAAGAAAAAAACATTTGACATAGAGAGTTTTTTTACCCATCCTCATTCCTAATCTTTTCAAATTTGATGTAGTCTTACTGATTAGTTCTTTTCACGAAATGCAAGCAAGTCAGTTTATGGTACTGCTCAATAGCTCTTTTAATCAGGTTATGATACTTGCCTAGGGAGATAAAAAGAAATGTCAATATTATTCAAGAATCATTTCAATATATTATTTTTATTTTCTTACCTCTATTTTTATATCTTGAATCAGAATTAATGTAGTCCCATTTAGAGGAAACAAACATCTTTATTAGAACGCCATATCTCTATAGCATTATCGTACAGCATTAAAAAATGTTAATTAAACATTTATTAATGTAAAACTAAATTAACTTAATTTTACTAATAAATTTTCTTATAAGAACTAAATGAAAAACGCCACATCAATTTCTAGTTAACTGAAATACAAATATAAAAAACCTCTCCGTTCTCTCCAGTTTTTTTTTATTTTTTTATTTACTTCAGCAATAAAACAGATTTTGGAATGAGTTTTGTCGGTAATTCCTTCCTGTTATCCCTGTAGACTTATCAAAAGGGATAATAGGAAAGGAATAATAATTCACAGTTTTAACCCTTAACTGACGAGGTGCTGTATCTCAAGACAGCTAAGGTTAGATGTTCGGTCATCCCTATTCTATTTTTAGCTCAATCGAAAGGATTGACTCTGTAGCTTCCTGTTTCATTACCATCACTACACAGGCACGCTTTCAACCGGTTTCAATGGAGGCTTGTTCAATATTTCAGCTATTTCTTTCTTCGACGTCTGTGAGACCGCACCTCCCTTTTAGTGTTCCAATGTTATACAATACTTAGAAGATGGCTCTAAAACTTGGTCGTTAAAATATCATCCAACCTACTGATCCTCATTAGGAAGCAGAGCTCCAATGACTTTTAAACTAAGCAGAAAGTAATTTTAGTGATGAGGATAATTGTACAGAAGATTGTTTCGATGAAAGGTTTTTATTCGACTGATTCTGATATCTATGTTCAAATATAATACTGATTTTTTAATAACGTATTTTAAAAAATTTCTAAAATATATTAATATACCAAGAGAAATATCTACAGAATTTACAGACTGATTTTTATGCTAGTGCTTAACCTGTATGTTTAAAATACCCTCGAAAACCGTGCTACGAATGTTCTCAAGTTTCTGCTTAGATGCCGATAAAAAAAAAAGGTAAATTTTACCCATTGTCAATTTTTTTTTTTTCATATAATTGTTGAATTTTCCATTATATTGTTTTCTATATAACTTTTTACGCTGGAAAAAGGAATATGATTTAAAAAGTAATAGGTTTTTCCTAGAATATTATTTGTTGTAAATGTAATTTGAAAAGACAATGTATGTTCAAACGCAGTTATTTTTTTCATGTTAATATATTTTGAAAAAATTTCTAAAACATATTTATATATCAAGAAAAATATTTCAGAATATATTGTAATGTATATATATATATATATATATATATATATTTGCAGAATATATCGTATTTTCATTCTAATACTTTCATTAGAAAATTTAATTTGAGTGTAAAGAAAATGCGGTCTCGTAGACCACATCTCCCAATTATGTCCTAAATTTTCGCCTCTGTAGTTAAGGGTTAATACAAAACCCACGTACCCAACGTAGTCTTTTGTAATTAATTTATATTGTTCAAAACAAAAGATTTAAGTGGTCGCTGAATTTTTTGACTCGTTATAACGAAGAAGGTGACACCACGTTGGATCGTGACGGGAGACGAAACGTGGGTTTCATATGTTAAGCCCGAATCAAAGCAACCGAGAATGGAGTGGAAATACACCTATTCTCCTGTAATGATCAAGACCAAACAGACTAGAAAATCGCAAGATCATGGCGTCCGTGTTTTGAGATAGGCATGGGGATTTGTTGGTCCCTTCATGCAACGTGGAACCACCATAAATGCGGAAGCTTATGGTCAAATCCTGCGAAAGCTACGCAGAGCGATTCAAAACAGAAAAAGCGGCGTTCTGATAGAGAGAATTTCGCTACTCAATGACAATGCAAGGCCACACGCCGCAGCTTAGATCTGAATTTTATTGAACTTTTTTTGGCTGATAAGTTTTGGCCACACACACACACACACACACCTACAGCCCAGACCTTTGACCGAGTGATTTTCATCTTTTCCGCTATCTCCAAAATCATCTCGGCAACAACCACTTCAAGATGAGGTAGACTTTCACTTATGGAAGGAGGCAACAAATTTCTATGAAGAGGGTATTCAAAATCTAGTTGTAAGTTATGATAAGTATTTAAACAAACTTGGCAACTATATTGAAAAATAGAGAAACGTATATAGAATCTGAAAATAAATTTGGTTTTTGAAATTTTTCTTTTGTTTAGTTTTTATTTCAAAAGGCCCTTACTTAAAAAACACTCTTCGTATTATGCAAATTAAGTACTAAATGTACAAGCTTCATGTTCCCCTTAACATACATTTTGAATATTTATTGTTAAAAATAACACATTTGCATATTTCCTTGAAAATTTTTTATTCTGTTCAAAGAATCTGAAATGATTTTTCGCTTACTTGGAATTGATTTGTCGATGGCATATGGGACAGTCTTATTTGGCCAATACATATCTTTAAAGGAAATGCTGTTCTGGAAAAAAAATGCAAAAATCTGTAAATCTAAAATTTCTCATAAGTAAATCGCAGATACAAAATCAGACAATACATATTCTATTTCTAAAAACGCAAACTATTACTTTTCTATAAATTAGAAGAGTTGCATGATGCTTCTCATTCCAATACTATTTCAAATTACTATTACTTCAACAAAAAGATTTGAAATTTTTTAAGTGGAACAAAGTGAAACATTAACATTTACAAAATTCTTATATTTATTATTTGGGCGTTGAATCCCACTGTTATGAAAATTCCTAAATATTAAAATATATAAACTAGACCAAATCAATATGGGAGCAGCTATTTCAATAGTTCTCATACTATACGGCGTATATTACGTCCTTGATTACGTCATGATAATCACATGATTGTTTCGCGCCTAAAACGAGACTTCAACAGTGAGTAGATATGTGTCTCTCACATTCATTTACCCTTTTATATGTTTTATGTTAGTGTAGTGAATGCCTATCATAAATCATATATCAGTATGAATCTGTAAATTACGGACTTCGTCGAATTTGTGTGTGACGTATCTTCCCATCATCCGGGTTTGACAGGCGCTATGTTTCTAAAAAGCTATTGTAGCGGATTGTTATGAGTGAGGATAGAATGCAGGACCTTGAGGTTCGCAGCCGAATAACAAGACCACAAGACAAAAGTAGTTACTCGTGTTCCGTAGCTGTTATCTGGCTTATAAACTTTCACCACACTATTCTCTCCTTTTTCTTCAGAACGCAAGCGCAATCGCCTGGATGAAGCTTGTAGTCAAAAATTAATTGTTTAATTTCTTTAAAAAGCAAAAAAAGCTTTCTTAAAAATAAAACTATTTTTCTAACATGTCGCAATAATTGGAATCAACCACAATTACACGCATCCTTGATTACGACATTAGTTAAATAATGTTTGTCCCTATATTAACTTTGTGTCATTTCTTAATAAATATATGATAAGTAATCCATTTATTTTTTAAAGTATTCAATTTATTTTTAAGTATTAATTAATAATACTTAATGATCCGACCAGTATTAAGTAATAATACTGGTCGTTGCCTTTTCCCATATTAATTATTCCAAATTATCGACTCTATTCATAGTTAACGTTCGAATATCTTAACAGAAAAGCGTACCATATTTTTATTTCCTTTTTTTGGATTTCAATTTCGGGAATCTTAAAAGAAAAACTGATTTTCCAACATACGATAAGAGACTCGAATAACTAGCTATAAACTGCTTATTGAAAATGATTGGAAGTTCACAGAAACTTGAAAGCAGTCTATGTAAAATGTACTGCGAAATTGACTGCCGCAAACATCTATTTAATATACTGTAGTTCATCCATCTTAAATAAACTTTAAAAGTTTATTTTTCTAGTGAAATTCTTGATGGCCATCAAAATTCAAATTTTTTCTACCAATTTTCTCACTAATTATGTAATATCAAAATAATCACAAATAATCGTTTCTCCCACTTCCATCTAGGGCTGCGCCGATTTTCGATTTATTGAAAAAAAAATCGCCATTTTTGATAAATTTATTTTTTGATGCCAGTTTTCTAAAACTATCGATCTATCGGTATCATGATCATGAATAATGGTTCACGAAGAATCCCGATACAATAAATCGATATTCACTATTAATTTATGTTTTCGATTTCGTTTTGGCTAACGGTTAGAGGTGTTGTTTTTTTTATTATTGATCTTCATTTTTTTTCACTTTTATACACATTTTTTTATTAATATTTCTATAAATATTGTCTAATTAAGCAACATATCATTTTGGAATAAATCGTTTTCTGTTCCCTAACTGAATGACACAACCACAGAGAAGGAATGTGTGTGTGTGTGTGTGTGTGTGTGTGTGTGTGTGTGTGTGTGTGTGTGTGTGTGTGTGTGTGTGTGTGTGCGTGCGTGCGTGCATCTTACAAAAGTAAAAGGTAAATTACATCCCATTTCCGTGGATAAGCTAAACGCATTCAGTCGTGCTTTTTTTTAACTTTGTGTACGAAGTCGATACGTATTACCAAACTCCTCGACAATTTTTAACTGGTTTACAGGATCCATTTTCAGGATATTGAATTTATTGTATCATTATTTTGAAATTTTTTTGGCTTTTGCTTTAATTTATTTTCCAGATAATACAGAGAATTCGAAAGCAATCTTCATTTTTCTAAATATTAATATATTTTAAAAATTACTTATTTATATATCCATAAAAGTTTTAATGACTTTTTTCTATTTTCCAATAAATATCCTTTAACAAAAATGATAAATAAATTTTTTTTAAATCCGAATTTGATTTTACTTCACATTTATCCTTATCGTAGTGTTTTTAAACATAATTTACTGAAATTTATATTTTAAATTAATTTCAATATTAATATGTTAATTGCAATTTTTATTAAATGTGTTAAAAGAAATTAACCAAAATGTTTGCCTTATTTTGATTATAATTTCTGGTAATATTGCAACATAAAAATGAGTTTACTTGTCATACACTTTTTTAGACAATTTTTTGGAATGATTTTCATGAATAATATACAGGAATACTTTCCATTATTACAAGCCAATATTAACTATTTTCATGCCTTCCACAAATGTTAAATTGGTTATTTTTCTTTATATCTAAAAATATAAGGATAAAAATTCTGTTCATTATTATTATTACTAAAATTCGGAGATATCATAATGATATTTTCTTATACTGTTTGATTAAGTCTTTCTATGTCCGAATAACAACATCCTTTACTAAGAAATATCCAGATATTCTTATCCAGTGTACATTACCCCCTTAACTTCTAAACAGTGACAACTCGGGCCATAAAATTGGTGTCTAGGTATAGTAAGTCATAGACTGACTGCTCCGACTCTCCCGAAAGCACACGGAAAAACTGGAATGACCTGTTCGTCGCGACAGCAACACTGGCAGGAACTGTGGTCGAGTCCTAAGGGCCATCACCGGCCACGGTACCACTCTTCCATAAGGAAATACGTCCTGTCATCTATGAAAAGATTCCGACCCTCACCTTTTCGTGTACCCACAGAGTTGGCGAGAACCAACCACTATGCCGGAAGCCTCTCATCCTTAACTACGAGGTGCCGCCGAGGGATTGTCTAGGTATTGTAAGAAAGCTATATGGAGACAACTTATTTTGTCTACGAATTAATTCGTGTGGCTTTTAATAAAAAATTAAAGCTTTATTTCGAAAGCAAAATACATAAATACGTTATCAAAAATATTGTCCATCGCTAGCCACTACTTTTTCCCACCTTTCAGGCAATTTACAGATTCCGTGTCGAAACAATTCCTCACTTTTCAAAGCGATCCAATCAGAGATCCATTTTTCAATATTTTCTGAAGAAGTGAACCGCTGTCCAAGCAAATCGTTATTCATGCAATCAAACAAGTAGTAGTCTGAAGGAGCAATGTCTGGTGAATACGGCGGATGGGGTAACACTTCCCATCCGACAATTTCCAAATATGTTTTGACCGGTTTTGCGACATGTGGTCGAGCGTTATCATGTTGAAAAATAAGTTTATTATGTCTGTTATCCCATTCTGGTCGTTTTCTGGCCAGAGCTTGTTTCAAACGCATCAACTGAAGTCGATAAACTTCTCCATTAATAGTTTCACCAGGTTTCAGAAGCTTCAAATTTTTTTGGCTGTCCAGGTCGTTCTTGGTCTTCCAAGCCGTAATCACCACTTTTAAACCGTGCAAACCCCTTCAGCTAGAGCATGGTCACCATAAACTTCCACCAAAATACGATGACTTTCGGTAGCACTTTTCTTCATGTTAAAGTAATGAAGAAGAACCCTAAGCAAAAACACTTTATCAGGCACAAAATTTGACATTTTCAGTTGAATAAAAATTGTTGTTGTTTTCGCTTAAACCAAATGGCATGTACTAAACTAGATGCGCAATAACAGTAGTTTTAAATGCATGTTTGAACAAACGAAACTATGGGACAATAAGCTAGTTACGCCATCTCTTGTAAAAGCACACGAATTAATTCCTAGACCAATTAGTTGCTAATATCAAATAGTTCCAAATATTCACTCCTACTAATTGCCTGCGGACAAATTTCATGTCTCCGCCATACCTGTTCTTGTTGTGAAGAGCTTTTTCAGTAATCACTGGAAAAAAAATAAGAACCCCATAGAATGAAAATATTTTTGAAAACAATATTTTATTCATGTACCAAAAAGTACAATTTTTCAGAATTAGTTTTTACAACTTACTTTTTTACTTATTGTTGTTGTTTATGATACTTGTCATAGACAACTCAATTTTAATCCGCGTTTTAGCGCCTCTTGTTTTAGTAGTGCCATTTAGGGACAAGAACACGCTTTTGCTACTCATGCATCACAGCCCTTTTCACGGGTCGAACTTCATTCATACATTCCATTCGCCAATCGTAATTTAAACCCGAATCAGAGAACGATCACCTATAATCCAGTATCCCCAGTGGTATTCTCTCGATTTGGAAGAGTCTGCCACTACGATAGATATATACGCGCACCAGCCAACACGAACACAAAGAGTCTTTGGTCGGCGGGATTCGAACTCACAATCCAAGAGACGCTAAACCAACATCCTACCAACCAAGCTATTCCAACATATACGACTTGTCATTCCTTGAAATTAGATATTACAAAATGTTGAATGTCTATCATGAAAACTTTCATATTCATTATCAGGTGGGACCAATCGTAGAGAATGAAAATTTATTTAAATTACTATATTAATTGATGATAAAGTTTTGAGCTATATTCTATAATATATATATATATATATTAAAATATTAAAACAAGCATGGAAGGGGCCGAACAATGATGGCATATTTCGAGATAGTAAGCTTACATAGAAATAAAAATCGGCGAAATCAGTAAAAATTAGGAAAATAAGAATCGAGAAAATTATTTTTATATAATTCAAATTATAACTAGCAGCCTTCGATGACTTGCTGTTCATCCCCTATATTAAGAGTATTACTCCAGTCGAATCAACCAACTTTGATAAACTTTATCTCATCGCAAAAAAAAAGAAAGTACTATTTTAAAATTACATTTGCATAATTAACATAAAACTTCCTTGTCGATTAGCAATACTTGTAAAAAGCTGAAATTAATGGGCAAATAAAATTGACAAAATCTGTCCTATAATTCAAGTTTGGGGTTCTTTGAAGGTTTTTATTTTGTGATGTTTCTCAAAAATAAATGTTGGTAAAGGGCAGCGACCTCTGATGATGCATCTACTTGTCATGTGTAATAAAAAATCACGAAGTCGATACATTGGCGAGTCGGTTCTGGCGAGTCTTGCCATGCCCCCCCCCCCTTATAAAGAATACACAGTGAAATAGAGGTATTGGGATTTCTCTCGAAAATGGAAGTTGATAAGGAATAGGTGGCCACTGTTAATGCATCTAGATCATGAATTTTCATAAAAAATAAAATCTGAAAAATCTGTTCAATGGCTATGCTGTGTGAAACTGTTTCTTTAGTTGTTGTTTTTATTATTTTAAATATATATTTTTTTAAATATATATGTTACGGTCAATGCTAATAATCGGTTAATATTAATACTAACCGGTCATTATTAATAATAATCGCTTCTTTTGGCCAAAATGAGAAATATCGCTAATTATTCACTTGAACCGAACATTATTCACAATTCCTAATGAAGTTCAATCAATATGATTAAACGGTTTATATAGGATTGGGGCATGGGTGTGCCTCTTTGTACATATTTTTTAAACTTGCTATGTAATTTTTCTCTGATATTTTTTTCTAATATATTTTTCTTTATTTAATAATTAATTAGTCTCGTCTTTTTTTTTGGGGGGGGGGGGTAAGTCATTGTGTAATCCCAATATCTATCTGTTGAAGGGAAGAAAAAGATATATTCTTCTCTGATTATATTCTTGTTTTGTAAGTAACTGATGGTTTTATCGTAGTAAAATTTGTTAAAATAACTACCTTATTTTGTAAGAAACAATAACATAAACGCCAAAACTGACAACGAAATAATCAGAAGCCTAACTTGTCAAATAAACAATCAACTGATATTATCTAGCTGTTGCCAATGCATAAAAAAACTCAAAAAACTGACACTGACCAAATTTTATTGGTTATTATTAATAATAACCGATTATTAACATTGACCGTAATATATATAATGCATTTTTTAATGAATGAAATATAAATCTATTATAGCATTGTCAAAAATAGCGTTTCATAAGCAATAAACGTAGAGGTAAACAAAGTCGTAAGTGAAATGTTACGAACAACTGAACTCAATCAGATGCAAGCTTTTAAGCTTGATAAAAACCGACGCATGCTATCTTGTCAACAAACAGTCAAAGCTTTCGCCACTATCAGCAAACCATGTTTATGGTCTATTGAAAAATGTAAATTAAACTTCTGATAAATTATAAATAAACAGCAATGAATATTAATAATTAAAAGAACGAATATTAATTAGCTACGAAATGGAAGTTTTGTTATTTATAAATTTGATGATAATTCTTAAAAGCAATTGTATACAACTAAAAAAAATAAGCAATATAAAAAAATTAATTCAATTCCTACTTAGGTCAACAAAGAAAAATTTTATTTTAGTTGAATTTTATTAAATAATTATCAAAAAAAATTATTAAGTATCAAAAAATTATTGATTTTTGCAAGAACTGAACTCATATTCTTCACCTTCACGTGAAAAATACTGAAATCCTTGCATTTTACCGATTGAGGTACTTCCTGTTGATTTCAATTTTCATTACAAACTGCTAAAACTCTATTTAAAGTGTTAAAAATTAATTTAATTTATTTAATGAATTAATATTTGAAAAATTTGTATTAACATCATGTGCCATCCACTACAAGTATAAAAAAAAATGTATTTAAACTTGAGTGAAGGAATAAAACGGATTTTATTAACGATTGAAAATTTGTACAAGATATATAAATGTATATAGGGAGAGTGTGAACTAACAGTAGGAATTGAAAAAGGCAAATTATTTCTGTTAGAATATCAATACATAACAAATACATGAATGATAGATTATTTGCAAAATATGAACAGAATTTCTTATTGACACCGGCAAATGTCGATATTCAGATGGACTTCTAGCGATTGTTAAATAAAAGTATTTTTCTAATAAGACAAAAATGAAACCTTTTGTATCATACTTTATTATTAAGACGCATTATTTTATTTTTTTAATATTATTTTATTAGACGTATTATTTTTAAGCCAAATTAGGTAAAAGTTGAAGAAATAAAAAAATAAATTGCATACAATAAATGAAACGAAGAGTACATTCTAAATAATAGCAATAGTAAAAATAAAATATGTAAATATGTAAATAGTAAAAATTATGTGATTTAATATTATACTGTCTCATTAATATAACTACAAAACATGAAAAACTATTTGAATAAAATGGGATTCACAGATTTAACATTTAAAAACAAGCCGGGACAGCGTGGTTGGTTGGGCGTTGGATTCGTATCCCTTGGATAGGGAGCTTGAGACACGCTGGCTGAAGACTCTCCGTGTATATGGTGGCTGGTGCATGTATAAATCTGCCGTGGCCACAAAGTCCTCCAAGACGAGACAGTACCACTAGGGGTACTGAATCAGAGGTGATGATTCTCTGATTCAGGTCTCAATTACCATCTGTGAATGAAATGTATGAATGAAGTCCGCCACGTGTAAAGGGCTGAGACGTGTCAATATCTAAGACATACCCTTGGCTCTAGAGGGCGCTACTTGAAACAAGAGACGCTAAAACTCGGCTCAAAATCGCTGACTTCGTCAGTGGGCTTGTCTATGACAAATGCCATAAGCAACAACAGTGTTTAAAGTGTGGATCTATGCCAAACTTTGAAGCAATTCCAAAAAGGAATTGACGGTCTGTCTGTACTTTCGTATGCATTGAAGAACTGTGAATCAAAAATGCAATAACTTGGAGAAATAAAATTTATCAAAGTATAGATTTTTATTAAGTTTGGAATCAATTCCATCAAAGTATTAACTATCTTTCGATCTGTACATTCGCAAGCAGGCAACTGCGACAACTCAAAAACACAACGACTTACAAAAATGAAATTTCATGTTATTTTGTTTCTAAAATTATAATTGTGTGTCATATTTCGTTTTCAATCGGTGGAAATAATTATGTTCAAAATATATAATCAGTTTCCTTTGTTATATTACATAGAGCTGAAGGCTCCTTATGAGAGACTAAAAACAAAAATCTGAGTACTCGTGGTATTCACAGCCTTGCCTAAGGTCTTCGACTTTTTGCTTGGAGAGGAAGTTAACATCTTTATTAGATTATATACGAGTGAGCTGCAGTGAGACCACAGATTTAATTTTAAAGAGATATAAAAATAATTCTTGTGCAACCATATGCTTCAAAAGTATTGAGAAAAATTGTCAAAATTTGATAATTTTTAATTAATTGAAAATTTAAAGCGTTTTCTTAACGAACACCAACCAGCCTATAAGTATATACATGCATTATTTGGCAGGCCTAGTTTGAACATCTGCCCTGCAGAGTGTTATAAACGATTTCTATTTTTTCATTAAACACTTTAGATATAGTATGCCAGCCTCTATTCACATTATTATATTTAAATATACTTACATCGTTCTGCAGGTGTCTGAGGTTCCCAAGGTTTCGGTTTCCCGGCTTCATGACTCCAAGTCGTCAGACCCCAGGGTTCCAATATTTCACGAGAATAGCCCTAGGGTCCTTCCGTCAGACGACCGCTGTAAATTGAAAGCAGACCTAGAATGAGCTTCCACAACATCATGAAAGACTTCAAGGAAAGCAATTTTTTTACTCTAAAGCTAAATTTGGCTCTAAAGCTAAATTTGACTCTAAAGCTAAATCACGATCTCTAGATTCTAGACGATACCATCGCCCCTGCAAAATTCACACTTGATTTCGGAAGGCAATTTAAATTATATCAACACTGGATATCGCGCCGATTGATATTCGAGGAATACACGCTTGTGGAAAGTATGCTTATGTAGAAATTGATAAATAAATTGTGGGTTTGATTGATGGATTATGAAATTTTGATAACACAGTTTTTCTATATTTTAAACTTATCTTTGTTAATAATTGCAGACAAAAAATTCCTTTTATCAGAAATAAGAGTGACTGAAATCTTCTTACAAAATAATTCAGGTATTATCAGACGTGAAAAACGATCTGTCTGTCTTTAAATTATCTTCTAATTTTTCCCACAATCTAATATATATATATATATATATATATATATATATATATATTTTCTTTTACCCCCCATATACTTACCCTGCGATTTCTGCTGGCTGGAAATTAGTTTATCTTCTGTTACATTTCGCGATTTCATCTGGCTAATATGTTTTATCATTTATTAGTACAATATTAATTAATGCAATGCTGTTATAAGGTAGCATATGAAAAATAGTCTGCTTCTTTTTAAAAATATTTGAATTTGCTTGCAAACATTGCATTTAAATAGTGATTTTTTAAAAATTAATGTTTTTGTTGTTTATAATGGCACGCGCCATGGGCAAGCTCGCTAAGGATGTCAGCGATTTTAAACCAATGGGACGTCTCTTGTTTTAGTAGCGCCAAATAGGGCCAAGAGTACGTCTTAGCTACTCACGCATCACATTCGTTTGCACAACCCCTTTTTACAGGTGGGCACATTCATACATGTCACAGATAGAATAGATGAAAAACAACCATGTCCGAACCGGGACTCGAACCGAGTGTTACGTAAGCATGTTGCCCCGCCTCTCACTTGTAACTCCCTCTAGCGGTATATGTAAAGAACCATCAGTCTTTGTCACATCATCGACGTAGCAGCACGCCGAAAGGCAAGGCTCAAAGGAACTCCCGAAAGCGGAGAAACAATAAAATCTTAAAAAAAAAAAAAAAAAAAAAAAAGGTCCGTCATCATTATTGAACCTCTCCACCCAGGAGGCCCAGATCACGGGGGAGATGCGCTACCCCTATACCGGGACGCCGGCTAACAAATTAATGTAATCAGACAAAACTGAAAGTAATTATGAAAATACTTCTAAATGGATATAATAATTGGAATTAGAACTTTTAATCTATTCGCCGTCTTTAGTAACTGGCTTACTCGCCTAAGTTCTTTATTTTTTTATTTTTTTTTAGTTATTGATTTTTTAAACTCAAAAATGTTTTGAACTAGAAGATGAAATTTGATATATAGTCTTAACACCAAATTTGAAGATTTCTATCAAATTTTGAGCAAATTCCGTTCGGAGGAAGTCTGTCTCTCCGGTTGTCCGAATATAACACTATAACTAGAAAACTAAGAGAGATATATAGATAAAATTTAGCACATAGTGAGACAGATTGAGCAATCGAAAACATTAAGGAAGTAAATAAACCGGCTATCTGTAGCATGTTCTGCAGATTTGTTAAGTTTCCAGCAGATATCTGAATCAAGATCTGGACTCTTCTATAAACCAAGAAAAAAAAAGAGATTAAATGTTTTCAGATTCTCTTGATAAGTTAATAATTGTGAATCTATTTCTTATATCACTATCTCTTCAATAAATAATAAAATAAAACACTATTTAGCTGCTTTGAAACTCTATCAAATAAATAAAAGATACTGAAAGAATTAAAACGATTTTTTGCGTAGATTAAATCAGATTTAATTTAAAAATAAATCGCTTCCAATCAAACTGAGTTATCATTTTGTGCTCAAATACTGAAACTTTCTATCATAAAATTGTTTATGCTTTATCCAGCTATCGTTATTTTCAATTATTTGTTACTAGAAAATTGTTTTTTATGATATTTTATACAAATAGTAATTTTATGACTATGTATAACCTTTCTTTCATTGTCGAATATAAGGGACATTTCCCAAACGAAGAATTTCTACACTGTTCGTGAGCACATACCCTGTACTCTTGTTTGCCAAAAAGAGAATATTCTACGCAAGAAAAACCAGGAAACAGTTTTCTTCACTAGTCATCCATTTATTTCTATCGAACCACTCCTTATTCAATTCTTACTATTAGTTCACACTCTCCCTATATATATTTATGTATCTTGTTCAAATTTTCAATCGTTAATAAAATACTTTTTCTTCATCCACTCCAGTTCAAATACATTTTTTAAACTTGTAGGGGATGGCACTTGATATTGATACCGTTTATTCAAATATTAATTCATCAATTATTCGATTAATTTTTAATACTTTAAATAGATTTTTAGCAGTTTCTAATGAGAATTGAAAAAAAGAGGCAGTAGCTCAATCGGTAAAATGCAAGGATTTCAGTATTTTTCACGTATGCGAGTTCAGTTCTTGCGAAAGTAAGAATTAACTTTAAATTTCTTTTATATTACTTGTTTTTATATAATTTTCTATAAACAATTTCATATCATGGTTACGAATATTTCTTCAAAACATTAAAAATTAATTTCTTCATAAAGTACTAATTTCACGAGAAACTTGTTGGGTTTCGCGTGATCGTTAAAAGAAATTTGTCCTGCTTTTCCTTGCTATCTACTCATTGCTCACACTCACGTGAACGTCTGCTTTTCTTGATTGCCAAGCAAACAAGAAATCTTTTCTACAATACTTTCAAAACAACGGGAATGTGCTGCCATCTGGGGTTAGGAAGGGGAACTAATTCAGACATTCATATTTTTAAGTATAAATTAAGCAATTTTCACTTATTTATTTCTTATTAAAATTTTTGTGCAGTTTTGTGTTCTCCATGATATTTTATTTTAATGTGTCATTAAATATTTCAAAATTTTCGGAATTTACTTGTTATTTAATCGACTGATTTTAATTTAATTTCATGGCATGAACTGATAACAAATTTGAAAAAAAAACTATTACTGAAGTTTTATAATATTTAGAATAATAAACAATGAAATATTTCTAAAGAAAAAAATAATAGGAATGAAAAAAAATGTAATAATATGATCTTTTAAATGCACAAAATATCTAATAAAAATTTTGTAGCAGAAATCTAGAGGCTAAACGAAATCTTAAATGAATTGGGGACTGAAAACAATTTTGAAAATGATGAATTAAAGTCTTTAACTCGAAACCAGCAGAGAGACCTGCGTCAAGGGGATTCCCTTGCTTTTCTGCTTTTTAACATTGACTTGGAGAAATGTGTCCGAGAAAATGGATTAGACTGAAGGGGCAGTCTGTGGAGAGGCCTCTCAAGCTTTGGAAACTTCTGCCAGAAATATGGGCCTTAGTATCAACGAAAATAAAACCAAATTTATGGAATTCTCACCCCCAACTATAAATCACAGTGTTCCTCTGTGTATTAACGATCATACCTTCGAAAAAGTAAACCATTTAAAATTTCTTGCTACAATGATCAATGATAACAATAAACACAGAGCAAAAATTGACAACAGAATAAAAATGGCTAATAAATGTTTCTTTGGACTGAAAAAACAACTAAGATACAACTTAATGAGTCGAACAACTAAACTAAGAATTTATGTCTGTTCTGCTCTAAGCAAGTGAAACTTGGACTCTTAGACACTCAGCGTTCTCTGAACATGTTCGAGAGAAAGATTCTTAGAACTATCTTTGGCCCAGTACTAGAGAGAGGATGTTGGTGAACTAGATTCAGTTTTGAATTATATAAACTCTATAGGCAACCACAGATAACACTGGTTATCTGGAGGAATAGGTTAAGATAGCTAGACCATATCTGGAGAAGCCCTGAAAACAAACAGCGCCTTCAAAATATCCCCTTTTAAGAATCCTATCGGACCCCCGACCAGAGGAAGACCACCAACTAGATGGTTGGATAATGTGAAAAGAGACCTGAGTGTTCTCAGGATAAAGAACTGGAAGGGAGTTGCGAGGGATAGAAAGCGCTAAAAAGTGCGCGTGGTGGAGGCAGCCAAGGTCTGCAAGGGGCTATTGTGCTCATGAAAAAGAAGAAGAAGAACTCGAAACCAGCGCGTCTCCCTGAAATTTTCTCGCATAAATATGTCATCCTTCCTCACCCTGCGTATAAAATTACAGACATTCCGTAAGGTCATGGACACCAAGAGTTTTCATATTTTTCTTTTCAGTTACACGGCAGTGGACGAGTAATAGTATGTAATCTTTGGTAATTTTTGTTTAGGGTTTGGGGGAGGGGAGATATTAACTGTCTAATGCTATTTATACATAAGTTCTAGAAATTCGGATATCTATTTTGAAATTTTTTTATCCGACCAATTGAAATGCGAATTTGATACAGAACTACATTGCATTCACAAAATCTAATATTAAATTTCATTTATTAAGGTAACTGTGTTTTTGAGTTATTGTGTTGGCACGCATGCGAAAGTACAAAGCGATAGCCAACCAACCATTTGACGAATTCGGTTCAAAATTTTATAAGAATATGCACTTTGGATATTAAACATGTGATCAATTTCATTTACTTGTTAATGAGTTTTTAACTTAACTTATTTACATAATGCAAATGTACAAACCAACAAACGGTCAACTCCTCGTAGTATTTCGTTCCCAATTTGATACGTATCAACATTTGAGATGTTAAACCTGTCTTCCAAACTTCGATTTAGCTCTTTGTGCTTTGTAGTTCACTGATATTCAGACAACCGGACAGACAGACTTCCTCTGAATGGATTTCATTAAAAATTTGATATAAAAGCCATGTATCAAATTTCATTTGTCTAGCTGAAAATGTTTTTCACTTATTTTGTTTGCAGAAAAGCAGACAGGCATAATTGTAAAAACCTGTTTTTCAAACTTGGAGAATCGTCAAAATTCGAGTTTGAATGTTTTGACAATTACAGTACTTCTTTTTATACTTCATCGACCGCAGAAAAAGGAATTTAACCCAATTAAATTCAGAAATTATCGAGGAGCAAATATCAAATCTCAATTAAAAACTTCTGGATTATGATAACTGTTATTAAATTATCTCAAGCGAGAATACAAAATAGACTTATTGCAGGAATAATTCGTAAAATAATCATACCTCTGGGCCTTTCGCACAAACTCGACTTTTATAACAAATCTTGCTGCATCAGGAACTCTCAATGACATTTCCCTCATCCTGTTAATATTGTTATGAATTCGGGATTCTTTCGTTTTGTTAGTCAATGAATAAACAGTACTTTAGTACGACGACTTTACTAACACGAAGAAACAAATAAACAGAAACAAATACACAGCCGAACACACGCAATATACAGCAGCCCACTACAACAAAGAGTAGCCCAAGTAATAATCGGTAATAGTAACAACCACAGCATATAAAGTGGCCAGACAGAATTGAGCAAGAGGAGGGAACCTGCATAGTTACTCTCTACAGTCTCTCCAAACGCCTACAATTCTCCGCTGTCCCCCTCGCTTTCCAACTGCCGACTCACTACCACAAGACTGGCTACTTCATACCTGACTCGATGCTGCTTCTGTAATAAACACCGGGATTTGACACACAGTTCAAATCAACAAACACTTGAGCTCCACACAACGCTTACGCTTCACTGGACTGATACAACTATTCGCCGTTGATTCGCTATGCTACTCAAAACCTTTCGGTGACTCTTCCCACAATTGTGTTCATCTGAAACTGCCGGTCTTTCATAGTTCCCAGAGCCGAGCAAAGAAGGTTCTGGAACAATCAGGCATATCTTCGTTCGTATTGGCTCTATCGCCAAAATTCTAGAAGATTCCAGTATTATCTATTTTGTTGCCAAGTCGCCAAATGGTTATCAAGTTTGTTGCCAAGCACTGGGATTACTGATTCGGCACCCGATCAGCACCTAACACAGATGATCGTAAAACGGTCTTTCCAGTGATTGAACTAGCCGTGTTGGGAAGCAACATTACAGATTTGTAACAATATGCACAAAGTATTCAACCTAAAGATTTGTGCTGGAAAAAACTTAAAATCATTCAATTTAATAAGCGTATAATCTGTATCTTAAAATCTTCCCTCTCTTCTGTCTCAAGCTGTTGACAGCAAAAAGCTTATCTTTAAATTCTTAAGTGGTTTGCAATCTATTATTTGCAACCGTATGGATTTAAGGGCATAATAGCCTTTGTTGCTACACATTATATAGTTTTTACATCCAAGAATAGTCATTAAAAATTAAAAATATGTTATAAATGTGAATTTTAGTTTACTTAACAAATTCTTGTCACACTAAAATCTCAATTTATTTAGTGCATTTCTATAAAATTTTGGTTTCCAGCAAGAATTTATAATTTTTATATTTATAAGTTTTCCCCACTACTTGAGATTGATTTTCGACTTTTAACTAATAAAACGGCATTTTAAGAAAATTTCATTTTTATTATTCCTATTACATCTAGGAAAATTTTTTTTCAATTATCTTAATATATTCCAATTTATTTAGAGAATCTCCATCATCACCTCAAATTTTTGGCCTCTAGAAAAAAAAATTAATTATCCTATTTTTTTTTAGATAGAAGAACTTTTAATTTAATTTTAACTACATTTAAAATATTTTTACTGCTTTAAAA
>JAPMOR010026175.1:0-14441 GCA_026543865.1 Argiope aurantia
ATCCGTTTTTGTGGTGGCTGGCGCTCGTATAAATATGTCGTGGTCATGAAGTCCTACAAATCGAGAGGAAAACCACTGAGGATACTGGATCAGGGACGATCGTTCTCTGATTCAGGTCTAAGATGCGATATGAGGATGAGTGAATAAAATGCATGGATGAAGTCCGCCCCGTAAAAAGGGTTATGACACGTAAGTAGCTAAGTCGTACTCTTGGCCCTAGTTGGCGCTACTGTAAAAAACAATAGACGCCCACTCGGCTTAAATCGCTGACAGATAACTGTCAGCTGGTTTGTAAAGTGCCATAAGTCAAACACACAGCAATAATAATTGTTTAAGGGTTTCAGAATACAAAATAATTTTAAATTTACCCCTTTTGTTATGATAGTCTTATCTGTCAGTGTAATGCCACTGAACGTAGTGCCGTTTTGAAAACTGTACAAAATGCACGGAGATTAAATATTTAAAATTGAAAGTTTGAAAGCTGACCTCACCACTAAGAACACTGTTGACTAGTGATTTTTTACTCTGAATTTGCACTGTTGGAAAGGATCGAAGTACTATATCTCAATTCGGGAACAAGATGATTTCTCATGCTATCTTTAAAATTTTAAACACACTGTTTGAAAAAAAAAGTAATTTAGAAACTTTTGTTAAATTCTTTTTAGCCTCAATGATTTTTTTTTTCCAATTTAAAACGCTTGTGATTTTTAACGGATATATTTTTACTTAGTGGAAATGTTTCCTTTTTTTTAAATCAAAAGTACAAAAATACAAATCTTTTACATTTAAAAAAAAATCTTTCGCGAGAATGAGTCACGTGCCTTCACTCTATTTCTGTAATACAAAGGCAAGCCCACGCAATTTTGGATTTCTGAGAATGTAGCACTGACATCTTTTAAAGGAGTTACTGATGAAATGGAATAGCAATTTTATTGAAAGTCTTGCTATAATACTTGAAGCAGATAGTAGCTGAATTGTATGCTACAAGAAATAATTTAAATTACACACTCCATGACTAATTTTAATGAAATTCAGCAGCCGTTCTTACAGTAAATAGAAGAACCACTTTGAGGAAAACACGCCCGCAGGCGCATAACAATGTAACAATCAAGACAAACTAGGAGGAACTTTGAAGTGACACTAAAATTTCTATGTCAACAATATAAATAAGAATTTTATTACTTGGTGAAAAATCATTTCAAGACAGATCCAGCCGGATTGATCACCACAATATTTCCTAGAATTCTCTCCACTAAATGTACTCTCCTCCTTCTCTTAAAAATCATTATAATTGGGTAAAGCAGCATGTACTTACTGGATTTATCTGGTAATCTTTGGCGATTCCTTTTCGACGATTAATCTGTGGCATGCAATTAATAGTATTTGAAACTAATACTTTTATTTTAGACGTATTTTTTCCCAATCAATTGAAATCAAAATTCTAGATAGAACTAAATGTGTGGTCAAAAAATTCCATGCCATATTTGGTATATTTAAGCCATTGCGTTTTTGAGTTATTGCGTTTTAAGATTTTGAAAGTATAGACAGACAGACGGATAAAATCTTGTTGGATTAGTTACAAACTTTGGTAGATGACTACTCTATATATCTCAACTATGTGTAACGAAATTTATTTATCTAGATTCCTTCGTTTTGTAGTTATTGTGTTAAATTATATCCGAACGGCCGGACAGACAGACTTTCTGTAGAACGTTGTTACTCAAAATTTGGTAGAAAGCTACATGTTTCTTTAAAGACCATATACCAAATTCAACCATTTTTTATTTATCTTTATACCATCACCAAATTAATTGGCAACTCTGCTTAAAAACATATCTTAAAATGGATTTATTAGATAAATAAAATTTCATTAATACATTTTCCATTGTTTTTCAGTTGGCATATTTAAATTAATAATTAAACATATATTAAAATTAATAATTCTATGTTTTAAAAGTTTTTCTATCATTTCTTTGACTTTTATATGAATTTCTGAATGTTAGCTTTTCTCTACTGTCTTAATTAATCAGAATTAAAAAATCATCCACAGCTATTTATAACGCTGAGTGGAGTTTAAAGATATTCTCATCTTTATTGTTTGCTTTCTTTTTCGATGAGAAATCCCAATTTCTGTTCTGACGTTTAGCAACCGATACATTTTTTAAATATTTGCATTGATTGATTTAACGGTTTGTGAACTGACACGCAGATAATAAGCATGTATTCTAATTATAAATAAATAGCAAAGATCAATGAGCTGAAATCTGAAGACACTAATCTTTTCAAGTTGTTTTATATCTATATCTAAATCTTCATTATGTCTGATATTTTTACCTATAATTTTGTCAACCGATCTATGGCAATCAGATGTGAGATATTTTTAAAAAGATGAAACCCGCCTAAATGAAAATTCCTCAAATAGCCTTATATTAATTGATAGAAATAAGAAATATTCAATTTGTTGTTTTTGATGTATGTGCCATAAATTTTTTTAAACTTCCAATGAAACTGAACATTTAAACTAATCAATTTGTGATATAATTTTTAGGGCAATAAAATAATTCTACACAAATTCGAAAAAAATGTATAATTTTAAATTCAAAGACAAATGCATTTTTATCAGTTTTAATACTTTGTTGCATTGCAGACATTTTCCTTCATATTTGAATCGAATGTATTCTTTGAAATGAGACAGTGATGTTTCGTTCGTTTTTGTTTTCAGATGCTACAAGATATATATTTGAATATCCGTCTTTTCCTTTAGAGAGACATTGTACTTAAAATACTCAAACGAAAAAAAGGAAGCATTTTAAAAATATATTTTGAAAAGATAATCTTTGTTTCGCTTCCAGTGCTCATTGGTGAATAAAATGTATTTAAACGCAGTTTCTTAGTATTTAATATTTTTTTGAAAAATAAAACCAAAGACAAACTTATGGATTAGTTTTCTTCTTTTTTATCGTGGGATATAAACATAAATCGAATGAAATTCTATTCAGTATTCATTTATAATACTTTTATTAGAGTCTTTTTATTCTATTTTATTGAATAATTGAAAAATTTTGGATTCTAAACAATTTTATTTATTAAATATTGATTAAATTATTTGGTACTAAAATTATAGAAATAATATATCAGTTGTATCTGAGACTCTATTTAAAATTTCTTTTTGAAACTATTGAAACGATTTTGTTTACTTACATAAAATATGCCATCCTGTTCAAAGGAAGACAATCAACTAGTAACAACATTTTGCACTTATCTTTAGAATTCAAAAAAAATATTAAACAGTATTGTATTTTTGTCATTCCAAAGCAGTATGAGTGTTTATAGATTGAATCTAGATCTTTGAGACATTTATCTAATTTTATTTTTATATTAACTTGTAAGCATCTTTGGACTTTCTAATTGAACAATTCAAAATGTCCTTAACATTCTTATCCTAAACATTCAAAGGACATTCCTATGCATAGATTGGATCTTATCAAAACAAATAGTTTCTCCCGAAATAAATAATAGCAGCTAATGCAAGATAAGTTAGCAAAAATTAAATTGAGCTTCATAAATTTTTCTATTATATTTTTAATTACATTTCTGCCGAAATAAAAAATATATATAGTATAATATTTCCGAAATGCAGTTCAATGTATAATATTTATTCATACGTCTTCACTTATTTAGTAAAAAATTCTATAAATTGCCGTTACAGAAATCATTTAGCGGATTTTTAATACAAGAAGTCCAGCAAACTCGATAATAGATAATGACGTTTCATTCCATGGGAAACACAAAACTCGCTCAATAGAAACTACTCAATCCAAATATTTAGAGAGTTCACTCTACGGTATACGACCTTAAGGGAGAAATGTGAGCGATTCGCAATTCATAGCCTTATAACAAGTTTAGGAATTTCAATTTCTAACCTCATAATGGTGATATCGCGATAATTCTTGTTTTTTCCAAAACATTCCTTTTTTTTTGTTACCAAATTCAACAAATTGTCAAATGGTGAACATTGGGAGTATGGAGAACTTTCATCTGACATCCATTCAGCATTCATTAAGAAAATTTGTAAATTTCTCTTCCTATAAATATACTTGTCTCGAAAATCAACATTATGATTTCGTAACTTCATGTTTTTTAAATTGTATTATCTCGTAGAATTTAATCCTGATTCAATTTATGATCTACATTTTTTTAATGTATGTGAAACTTGTTTGAAATCAAAATCGGACAACATTATTTTCAATTTTATTAGCAGTATCGAATAGCAGTATTCAAACATACATTGTTTATAATGAAAATAATTTTGCTTCCATTGCTTGAGGATGTTTTAAAACTATCCTACAAATTAATTTGCTACTTTTTCTTGGAACATCATTTTAATCTAAACGAAACATGCAAACAAGGATTTTTAATTAAAGGCAATTATTCCTTTTTCCTGCCGGCAACTCAAAATAATGAGTGAAAAAAAACATTTTCTTCCATAATTGATGTTATATTGCTCAAATAAATGTTAGTAGCACACTCCTTAATGAAACGTTTGAAAAATTACCAATCTGGATAATGAAATCATTTGCTTAAAATTATTTCACCTTAAGTTTTGACTTATCGTGCAAAAACATTGCAAGATTTATTTATGAAGTTTCACTATGCATTGTACTCATATAATTGAGTATTAGAAATTTCCACAAATGTTTTAAAATCAAGGAAACATTTCTAGTAAATTGAAAGGTTTTGCTTCTAAAGTTATGAATGGATTTTTCAGACTAAATATATCGTATATTTTTTTATTCATATTTATTCTTGAAATAATTTGCTGAGATCAAATAATATGATAAAATTCTTACAATAGTATACATCAGACGGATAATTATACTCTTAAGTTTGATGGGAGCAAAAAAAAAAAAAAAATAGTAGCCCATTGTCCAATCTATTAAAAGCAAGACTCATTGTAAAATGTCGTATAGCAAAAATAAATAAATAAAGGATTGAAATACTCTAGAGAAAAGGAATATTTATTTGAAATTTTCTAATTAATTTTTTCGTTTCATTGTATTGTTGGTAATTGCCGTAAAGAAAATATTCGATATACGACCTTTAACACTATGAGCTGCTATATATTTATACAAACTTTTATATAATTTGTGTTATATGATAACAGTTTTAAAATATTTTTACTTAATATTTTAATATTGAAGTAATTCTATCAGGTTTCTTGGCATTTATAAATTAGTCAAGAACTCAGAAAGAAAGAAATTATACAAGGCATTAATTTGAAATTTAAGAAATATTTAAGGAAATCGTAATAAGCACTCTAAATCTTCTAAATGGAATATTTTTTTAATTTCTTATAAAGGATTTGTTATAGCACCATTACATAAACATGCGTGACATAACGCCAGATATTATATGCTCCTAATAAATATTCAATATCATTCTTATCGATGATTTAATCATTCCTTGATTGAATTTCCAATATTTTCGGAATAAATACCTAGGAAAATAATATATCTTATACGATTAAACTAAGCATTCAATATGCAAATCATGTATTTTAATCAACTTCTTTTGTTGATAAAAAATATTTGATTTCTGCCGACTAATCTTATTGCTTATCCAATGTCATTTGTTGAAATACCTTTATTTCATTCCTGATGAAATTAATTACCACCGCTACTCACAGGGGAAATTTGGCAATTAGCGGGGAAACCCTTTCATTCCAAAATCCTGTCTCCTTCCACTTTGGGGTTTCCAGCTAGGGATTCAATAAAGATTTATTTTCCGGATTCACACACCTAAAGCAATTAAAGGTGGTAAAAACAAGAAATACTATGGAAAAGGAGATTGAGTGCAGTAGCTGTTTTGCCACTTGAATTACAAGGACAAATTAGAAATAAGCTGCTATTTGCCTTGTCTAAATATCTATTTTCATTTAAAAATATTTTAATTTTCTGAAAAAGATAGCATTGATTTGAGTGCATCTATAATTTGCTCTGTTATTATCGAAAGGAATTAATAAAAGCAGATGATATTAAACGCTGATTGTAATATATGAGATACTCTCCACCTATATATAATGCCCAAGCTATACATATATAAGTCAATTGAATGAAAATTGTTTGATATTACAATGCAAACATACGCAAAAAAATAGCTCTTCACCTTTCCTTCATTCTCTTCAAAGTTTTTGATAATAAGGTATTAGATCCAAGTTTTATAATTGAAATGTAACCGTGAATAAAAAATAATAATAAAGTAATAAA
The DNA here is from genome assembly GCA_026543865.1 of Argiope aurantia. Taxonomy (NCBI): domain Eukaryota; kingdom Metazoa; phylum Arthropoda; class Arachnida; order Araneae; family Araneidae; genus Argiope; species Argiope aurantia. The sequence goes on from JAPMOR010026175.1 coordinate 6,267, forward strand.
AATTGCAATTATTTTCTAGAAATTGGTTCAAAATATTTGCTTTCGAGAATATTTAGATGCCAAGTGTAAACATATTATTTACAAATAAATTGTAAATTATTCTGCAACATATTGCACTATATTTCCGAGTTTCAAACGAAAAACGGAGACTTTCCGTTATTTTTTGTGATGCATGTCTGAATATGAACACGATAACTTCAAAACGCTCTGATATAGATAAATGAAATTCGATATATGGATTTCCGATCAAATTTATAGATTTGTATTAAATTTTTAAATTTTCAACTAAGTATATTCACAGGCAGTCTCTCTGGCTGGCTGTTCTAGTAGAATCGAACTCAATAAATACAAAGTACAAAGAACTAGATTTTATTAAGAGCTAAATGCAGCTAGGTTTATTTTTTCGATTTTAAATGTAGGCCTGCATCGAACTGAATTCTTCAAAAAGTTGACAGTTTATAAGTCTATATTTTCACATGCATGCATATGCTATAATTTAATCATCATCAATGAAATTCGATATCTGTATTTTATCTTGTAATTACCATTGAAGTTCTGTGTCAAATTTTAGCACAATCAGTCGGAGAAATAGCGACCAAATACACACTTTCAGAAAAAAATCAGTACATATGCTAGATTTACTTCTAATCTCTATATTTGGTAACTATTGTTCGTCAATGGTACAAATGCTACAAAATGCGAGGCACTAGATAAATGAAATCTGGTTCACTCATTAAGCATCTAAAGAGCAGATATGTAATAAGGACTGACTTACGTCGGTTTATTCATTTGAATGTATATAAGCGGGATAACTCAAAACCGGAAATTAAATTTTGTATATAACTATGGTAGTAAAAGTGCCATGTTAAATTATTGAAAGATTGAAAATTTTATTTTTTAATCACTCATTGCAAAATTATTCATATACAGGGTGATTATAATTAAAGTTACCCTGTTTAGACCTACGTAGTGTCCACACTAGTGGAAGGATATCGAAGAAACTTGATACTTAAGTTGCATGGATCATGGGGAACCAAAATCTGCAATAAAACATAGTTTAAATTTCGGCCGATAGATGGCAATTTTTTATGTACGATAAAGACCGTTATTCAAATTTAGAGTTGTTTTAAAAGCGAGTACTCATTGCCGCAAGATCATTCTTCGCCATGCCGTTAGAGAAGTAGGAAAGAGCTTTATTGATAAAGTTGTTTTATCAGAACAGCAGTAATTTGTCAGCTGCACTGCGAGAATATCGGTTCTTGAAAGACTTATGGAAAGGGCCTATGTACAGGCAGGCTTTGAAAAAGATGATTATTAAATTTGAAGAGACTGGAGAGCTGGGTGTGGTAAAGAGAAGAGGACGGAAAGGAATTTCAAATGTAACTTCGGAAGAAGTCACTCTTGCCGTGGTCGAAAGAGAGTCCGATTCGCAATATTCTTCACCAAGTGTTCGAGTTGTGGCACGTGATTTGTCCCTCCCTTGGTCTACAGTACGAAAAGTTCTTCGTCCTATTGTAAAGTGGTATCCATACAAGATCTATCCTATGCAAGCGCTGAATCTTGCAGATCTGGAGAAACGAAATAAATGTGCTAGAATTTTTTTTAGCCAGAATAGCCGTTGACAATTCATGGCCTTGTAACAATTTCTGGTCAGACGAGGCTCAATTTACCCTAGATAGAGCAGTTAATCCGTTGCACGTTAAATCCGTCCTGACCAAACGTCCTCCCGCTGGTGTGGTGTGGAGAGGGGGTGCCAGCTCACTTGTCGTCCTCGTCATCTGACCGCGGTTCAAAATTACAAGGTCCGTCCCAAAATAGCCCTGGTGTTGCTTCAAACGGAATGTTAATATAACTAAACTAAACTAAACTCCACTAGAGCTGACACTACGTAGGTCTAAACAGAGTAACTTTAACTATAACCACCCTGTACATTGCTGTTACATTCATATACATTGTAAGCTTACATAAAAAATCTTTATTAATTGATTATTAGAATTCACGGATCTCCAAGAATTCGTGTTATTTGGAGTATATAAGAATCTTCATTCTCACATTTTTCAGAGAATGTGTTATAGGAAAGTTTTCAAGACCGAATTATAAAATTGTAATGTGAAATATCTATTTACAGGAGTATCTTTGAAAATTTCAGCACATCCAAAATTTTCATAAAACCTAATTGACAGTTTACTTCTTTTCATTAATATCACGTTTATTATTATTATTATTATTTATTTTTAACAAATATTCAGAAGAATATTTTAAGCACAGGAGACAGCAGTGCAACAAGAAAGAATAATAAACAAGAATATATCAAAATCGTGCATCGTCTTACAGTTTCTATATTTATGATTGTTTTTTAAAAATAAAACCAGATCAAGTTTGTTTTTTACATGTATGTCACATATTCGCTATCCTATCTGAAAAGGCGTGCTTCGCGAAGTATGAATTTCAAGCATCGATTAACTTCAACGATATTTCGGATCGAAGCGTATCGAAAATGTGATTTTAAATCTTCCATTTGCCCCAGTATGATTTGGACCATGCATTCTTACATTGGCTTTGAAACAGAATGGCTCCATATTAAAATCATATGAGTTGCAGCCAAAACGTTTCGTCGATATTGCTGGAAGAAAACATCTGACATGGTACTATTTTATTGCATCAGAATTACGTTTATTTTGTTCCCCACCCCCACCCCTCAGCTAGTATTTGAGCACTTCGGAAGAGTTTATACTTCACTGAAATCTATTTTTAAATATTTCCATACACGTTTTCTTCTTCATTATGTTTGTATATATTTATATTAAAATATTGAGATTGTTAATTGCTTTATAATATAATTATTTCACTTATAGATGCTAACAAATAATAAGCTGTGCATTTACGATGCATTGAATTTAGCACTACGTTTCTTTCTCTTTTCCTTAAGATAAAATATGCTTTTTTTTTTCTTATTTAAGAATTCTAAAAAATGAAAGCATTTTATTCACAAATAATTTCAAAATGTTGATTTTGAAAAAAAAATCTCATTTTAGACTTCTTGAGTACAAAGAATATATATTTGAAGTTAAGTCGGTTTGTTCATCTTCTTCCTATCTGTGAGCAACAGAATTCAAAAACGCCTTGAATCCAAATGTATGAAATTAGGTATGTGATCTGTGACTAAAGTTGTAAATTTCGATAAAATTTTGAAATCCTTACTTAAGAAGTTTATCTGTTTAATTGTACATGTAAAATGAAAAAAAAAATGCGATTTAAATAATTTAGTTTCAGATTTTAAAGTATTTCCGTATAAATGCTTAGAATACTCGTAAACATAACTGAACAAAATCTGACAGAATATAACGTTTTATTGTTGCAGTCGAAACCACTACATTACTTCAACATAATTCTAAAATACTTCTTGTGTATAGATAAGAACAATACTTTTTTTGTGAAAATATAGGCTTTTTAATTTATATTTATTATTTATGTATTAAATAATTAATTTCTATTCATATACAAAAATAAAATAAAAAAGATATATTACAGGAAATAGTATTGGTGTTTAGATTTCAATTACGTTTGAAAAAAATATTATCCATAATTTTAGGAACCTGAGATTTCCGAAAAAGGCGGAATGATTTTATCTTGAGAGAATTGAAATGAAACGAGTTGAGAAAGTTCCATTAAACTCGGTTTAAATGAAAACTGTTTTATAATTCAAAAAATGATTACAACTTATCCTTTCAGCTGTTCAGAAGCCGTTTTGGCATCCACTATTCACAGGCGTCAGAAAACTGAAATAAAATATTACATTTCATTAAAAATGCCTATGAGGTAACGAGAAGTGCTACTCAATTCTGCACTCCTTAAAATATGTGACCTAGTGTTAAAATTAAAGGCGTCTAGAACAGTTAAGCATGCAAAATAGAGATCTTATAAATATTCATGTAGTTAAATTTATTACTTCAATACTTTTAGTTTAGGAGCTTTCCTTCCTGATTTCTACCCTCCAACGACTTGCTTTTGGTCAATACTGCCTGTGACATGAGCGAATATGAGATCGTTAAAATTCATCTGTCGAGAATCCAGCCGATTGGAATGAAACTTCTGCCAGTGGAGGTTAAAGTCTTATCTTGACTCTTTAGCACTTCAGTACATGCATCCACTTTTTAAACAACAGCACATAGGTGAGTTCATTTTGAGCCCAAGTTATCAGGCTGTAATTACTCTCTATATTATTGGCTATTTGAATGAAAATAAGATATCGCCAGACTATGAATATTTTTTCATGCAAATATTTTCTTGTGCTTGTACATATATGCAAGATTCAATACAAGGTATATATTTGCAGATTCTGTATATATGTATATATAAATATAAATATATATATATAACTTCATAGTATTTAAATAGCCCAAATGTAGCTACTTCTAAAACACAGATGAACTGATAAAAAAGTATAAAATCAAGTTAATAGGAAAAACAAATAAACCAAATAAAAATTAAACCAAATAAAAAAATACAAAAAAGAATCCGACCTGAAGACTTTTTCAAGGGTCACCCTCAGGCAGGGATTCAAAAAAAAGGGATTTTTTCTGTTAAGGAAATGCAGACAATGAAGTCTAATAATGATTTATTGTGACCCGAAAATCCCCTGAAATTAGGCCCAAGAGATATACCATTTTAACAGAACGGAAAATACAAAACAACAAATTAGAAGAAAAACCAATAATAAGTAAAAAATACAATAACAAAAATAACAATAAAAACCAAAATACCAGAAAATAACACAAAAGAGAAAAACGAAAAGGAAAGAACATACCATCAGCAGTCAAGGAATATTTAAGCTATCGATTGTGATTCCCGCTTATTAAAAAAACAAAGCTAACAGTAATTTAGGTAAAAATTGTAGGCATCCAGCACCATCTATTGAGTGATATAAAATGCAAGGAAAGTTCTATTTTTTATTTAAGCCAGAGGATTAATCCCAAACCGTACCTTGTTTAATTAAAAAATTGACATTACAGTAATTTTTAGGAAATTCATTTTTAAGTAAATTTTAAATGAGGTTATTTGATGCTTCTTCAATATAGGAATTTTTATTATTGCTAACCCTTTTGATCCTGTTAACTTGTGAGAAAATTAGATTTTTGAAAATTTTAGAGTTTAGATTGGAATGGTAGTTACATAGTTTTGTTATTTTGAAGTTGAATTCATCCCTTTTATCGTATATACCAACTATTGTTTTATAATTAGCAATTTCGATTTTTAAATCCAGAAAGGTAGCAAGGTATCAAGTTGATATTTATTTGTTTCCTTTAGAATTAATTCTTTCTGATAACAATTAGCAACAATATTAGTAATGTCTAAGTTTATCAAAAGTAAGTCATCAATATGCCTACATTCGTTTATTAAATTATATTTAATTACTTTTTTCTCATAGTAATGTAGGAAAATATTAGCTAAAGCAGTTGAGAAAGCTGTTCCCATTGGAATGTCCTTTACTTGTTTATAAAAATTAATACCATTAAAAACATAATTTTCAGTAATATTAAAATTACATAACTCAACCCAGTTATTTTTAGGAATTATATTTTCATTTAAATATTCGTCATAGATAAAAGTGCAGACCTTTTTTAATTTTTCATGAGGTAGATTGGTGTATAAATTTTCGAAATCATAAATATTAATTTTATTAATGTTGATATCTTTAAGAAAATTCAGAACTTCTTTGATACTAGAGATAAATTTGTATTCTTCTTTTATTTTGTCCAGGATAATTTTTAAGTATTTAAAGAAATGTTTACCAGTATAGTAATTATAACTACCAGTGCTGCAGGTCACGAATCTGAATTTTAATGGATTTTTATGAAATTAACTGTTGGGAATAAATAAGGATAGCTAAGAGAGCAAGTCTTAGTTTTGGTTTTTTTTGCGAAAGCTAGCATTCTTTTATCTAATTCTTTTCCGGTGTTCTTTAACATATAAGTTGCTTTAGAGTTATATTCATTAATTAAAAGTTATTTATAATAATATTTACAAATTAAACAGAAATTATTTGCTGATTTATCTATTACTGTAATAACAAATTTTTCTTTTAAATTTTTTATTTCGTTTTTCAATGTTTTACTAAAATAAATCCAACGTTCTTTAGATCTGTCAAAATCAATATTCATTTTTATTTTTATTTCCTTTAAAATTATCACTTTCCATTCTCCGAAACCTTCCGCAAGCCAATGGTATTTTCTAGATAATTTAGCAATAAAATCATCCAAATCATTACCAATAGAAATCAAGATTTTTTCATTGTTTATTTTTTCTCTTAATCTAAATTTTGTTCCTCTTCCCATTAAATCTCTTAAAGAGTTGAATTCAATAATTTTTAAATTACATGTAATAATATGACCTTTATTCACATCTATAAATCTTTATAGTTTTCTTTGTTACAGTAACAATCTGTAATATTTATTTTATCTAAATTTTTGTTATAGTAATTATAATTACAAATTTTTTTGTTTAAAGTTGAAGTGTAACTAAACGCTATTGAAACAGTTGTTTTATCTAATAGAGGAAAAAATATATTATTATTATGTATAATTTTGGGCAATTTTAGATATTCGAAGTAAATATCCAATAATTTAATCACACAGAATTGTTTGTAAACATAATTTTTATTATTAAAAAGTAAATCATTTTTTCCATGGTTAAGCTTACATTTAATTATATCTAGAACAATACATTTTTTGTACGAATTTTGAAACTCTAATTCCCCGAATATTTTTGAATTTTTTTATTTGGTTTATTTGTTTTTCCTATTAGCTTGATTTTATACTTTTGTATATATATATATATATATATATATATATATATATATCATTTCTAAAAAATGCGATTTATGCGAAAAAATGCGAAAAATGCGCATACAAAAAAAAATTATACCAACTATTAGAGTCTCTTTCAATATGGATTCATACTGACAATGTCATACAGTGCCATCTCGTAAATTTTTGTGGTGCGGGCATTGTTGCCGTAGGATGATAAACTACTGGTACCTCCAAATTTCGTGAGATGGCCGTTATATGACATTATCCATTTACGAATACGTTTGGCTCACATCCAATAGCAATAATATAATTATTGTGTTAACCAATTCGAATAACATGTCAAAATAAATACATTCATGATTTTTTTATTTAAAAAAAACCAGTTCATATTTAGGTAGGATTAAAAAATATCCGAACGTAATTAGTATGTGATTCATATCTAAATATTTAAAATAAAACGATTTTATATAAAAAAAATCCACGCCAAGCGAAGCTCCATATCTCTGATAATGCTCTATTTAAGACAATAATGCGATTTCTAATGTAATGCGTCTTTTTTCCATACCTTTTCTGTATTCATTTCCTTTACTTTGTTTTCGTAAATATAAATTCTTTAAAGTATTTTTTTCTGTATAAAACATTGCAAGAATAAGAAAATCTTTATTTTACATGTAGTTTCTTAGTGAAAAATTTTTGCGGAACGTAGTTTAAATGCATAATTTTGAAAATTCACATCTTTTGCCTTTATTTTTAAATGCATACTCACTAAAATTTTAACGTTAAACGTCTCATTAACGTCTCATTAAACGTCTCATTAAACGTTAACGTCTCATTAAAAATAAAATGAATTTTAACATTAATTTCGAGTCAATGTACTCTCTTTATAAGGGAATGCATTTTATATAAGGATTTGTTATATTTTCATGAGCAGGAAAGGCTTTCGAACAGAATTTTCCAGTGTATTCAAAATCTACGTTTTATTCATAATCACTTTCCGAAATATCATCAATATTTGATTAATCTGAATTAATTTAATTTTCATTATCAGCAGGAACCTTTGAGAGATTTCTTAATTTTGGCTGCTCAGGTTTATATGCTGGCGTAGCCTTAACATTAAAAATAAATCCAAAATACTAGCACAAACAGGGGTCATTTTGACCACGACCCACTAGTAAAAATGAGATTTATTGTTTTATTGATGTCTGCTGTTCTAATCTTCTTCTAGCTCTACGAAGAAGGTATAGGGATTACTGACGTAATTTTTTATATATTCGTAGAATTCCAAAAGGAAAAGAGAAAGAATGAGATCGAAAAGACAAAAGGATTAAGGAAAATAAAGAAAAATAATTTCGTACATTTTCCTGTT
>JAPMOR010026183.1:0-13708 GCA_026543865.1 Argiope aurantia
TTTCAATTGACATAATATTTATAATAATAGATAATAAATTAAAAATTTAAAAAACAAACAGTACCCCCTACTTTTTAGTGAAATAATAGAAAGACTATTTTTTAAAAAAAATATCTTTTCATTCTTCTTATAGTTAAAAGAAAATTTCTATAATACTAGTTGTTAGTGTCAAAATATGTAATGAAAATCAAAATAAATTTTAATACATTTCTTTGAAGAGAAATATAAAGCGGAAGAATGATGTGCGAGAACTGAATACATATTGATTCATTTTTACGTAAATATTTGCCTAACGAGAAATGTAAGAGGAAATAACTTTTGGCGTGTGTTTGCAAAATGAAGTCAGAATTCGCATGCTCAGACTGCTAAAGATTTCAATTTATTATTTTTAGTATATTATGCGTTTTATGCCTTTATCATATGCCTTTATCATATTATTTATGCGCTTTATGAGGAGAGCAAATAATTAAAAATTTTTGGATGGAAGGCCGAAAAACTCAAATAAACATCATAAAAATAAAATGCATTAAAGAGGCGGCGACGTGGAATTAAAAACAAAACAAAACAAGACCTGTCTTGCATACTGTAAAAATAATTGAAAAAAATCAATCATTCAATAAGATCTAATCAATCTTAATAAGATCTAAATGGGAAGAATGGAATTTTATAAATCCGAGAGCAACTATAAAGGTTTCCTTTCGGTTTTCTGACTTCTTAGATGAAAATAATTGAAAAAAAAAATCAAATAATCAATTGATAAGAACTAAATGAGAAGAATGGAATTTTATAATTGAGAGAGCAATTGTAAAAATTCCGTTTCGGTTTTCTGACCTATTGGATGAAGCATGCATATTTCAGTGATTTTAGAAGACAGCCATGAAAATAATTGAAAAAAAAATCAACAATCAATTGATGAGGACTAAATGAGAAAAACGGAATTTTATAATCGAGACAGCAACTGTAAATGTTTCCATTTCGGTTTTCTGACTTATTGGATGTAGTATGCTTATTTTTTTTTGTGAACTTAGAAGTCTACCATGAAAATAATTGAAAAATATCAATCAATCTATTTATAAGAACTAAATGAGAAGAAGGGAAATTTATATTTGAAAGAGCAACTGTAAAGATTTCGTTTCAGATTTCTGCTTTATTGGATGACACATGCGTATTTTAGCGATCTTAGAAGCCTGCTATTAAAATAACTGAAAAAAAAAGAGAACAATCAATCACTTGATACGAAGTAAATGAGAAGAATGGAATTTTATATCCAAGAGAGCTACTGTAAAGGTTTTCGTTTCGATTTTATGACTTATTGGATAAAGCATGCACATTTCAGTGATCTTAGAAGACTGCTGTGAAAATAATTGAAAAATCAATCAATCAATCGTGAGAACTAAATGAGAAGAATGGAATTTAATAAATAAGAGAGTAACTGTAAAGAGTTTCGTTTCGGTTTTCTAACTTATTGGATGAAGCATGTATACTATTTAGTGGCCTTAGAAGAGGGCCCTGAAAATAATTGAAAAATATCAATCAGTCAATCGATAAGAGCTAAATGAGAAGAATAGAATTTTATAAATGAGATAGCAACTGTAAAGGTTTCGTTTCGGACTTCAGGCATTGTATGAACCATGCATATTTTAGCAATCTTAGAAGCTGTTATTCAATTAACTGAAACAATCAATTACTTGATACGAAGTATGGAATTTTATATCTGAGAGAGCTACTGTAAAGGCTTTCGTTTCAATTTTCTGATTTATTGGATGAAGCATGCATATTTCAGTGATCTTAGAAGACTGCTGTGAAAATAATTGAAAAATCAATCAATCAATTGATGAGAACTAAATGAGAAGAATGGAATTTTATAAATCAAGAGCAGCTGTAAAGGTTTTCGTTTCTCTTTTCTAACTTACTGGATGAAGCATGTATACTTTTTAGTGGCCTTAAAAGACTGCCCTCAAAATAATTGAAAAATATCACTCAGTCAATTGATAAGAGCTAAAAGAGAATAATAGAATTTTATAAATGAGAGAGCAACCAGAAAGGTTTTGTTTCGGACTTCTGACATTGTATGAACCGTGCATATTTTAGTGATTTTAGAAGACTGTCATGAGAATAACTGGCAAAATCAATCAAGTAATTGAGAAGAACTAAATGAGAAGAATGGAAATTTAGAATTAAGAGAGCAATTGTAAAAGTTTCATTTCGGTTTTCTCATTGGTTGAAGCGTGCATATTTTAGCGATCTTAGAAGACTTATATGAAAAAACAAAAATCAGTCAATCAATTGATAAGAATTAAATGAGAAGAGTGGAATTTATAATTAAGAGAGCAATTGTAAAGGTTTTGTCTCATTTTTCTGACTTATTGGATTTAGCATGCATATTTTAGTGATCTTTGAAGATTGCCATGAAATAACTAAAAAAAAACTCAATCAATTGATAAGAATCAAATATGAAGAAAATTACAGTTTGAAAGTAACTGTGAAGGTTTTCGTTTCGATTTTCTGATTTATTGGATGAAGCCTGCATATTCTTTTGTAACTTTAGAAGACTGCCATAAAAATAATTGAAAAATATATCAATGAATCAATTTATCGGAACTAAACGAGAAGAAGGAAAATTTACACTTGAGAGAGCAACTGTAAAGGTTTCGATTCAAATGTATGACTTATTGGAAGAAGTATACATATTTCAGTGATCTTAGAAGACTGCCATGAAAATAATTGAAAAATCCCATCAATCAATTGATGAGAGCTAAATGAGAAGAATGAAATTTTATAAATGAGAGAGCAACTGTAAAAGTTTCCTTTCGGTTTTCTGACTTATTAGATGAAGCATGCATATTTCAGTGACCTTAGAAAACTTTGTCAAAGACAGTTATCCGACTGTTTAGCACTCACGTCATTAGTGCAATAAAATTCTTTTACGCTAATATCGAAAGTGTACCAAATTAACAATTATTTTTATTAAAATATTAATACAGAAAACCACATCAAACATTACTTACCAGCGCCTTGAGTTCTAGCAAAAACTGGCGAACTTGGCTCGCCAGTTCCCAAGCTGTTCGAAGCAGTCATGTAGAGTTGATATCTAGATCCACATTTGAGGCCGGTTATGGTATATCTATCCACATTACTACCTAACTGTTCTGATTTCCATTCGCCATCATCACTTTTGTAGTGAATCGTGTATTCTGAAATGTTACAACAAAATTCATTATACATCTGTGAAAATGTAGTTTGATATCATGGTACTGATATCAACGATGAAATCGGGTTATAACACATTGCAGAGTAATTAATGTCTGCATTAGTGAAGCTTCATGAAATTTATTAGAATCTCAGAAGATATTTAGCCTGTTGATCATTAAAGTTGACTGTTGCACGATAGGGGTTGTCAAATACTCAAACTATGCTTCCGAATTCATTTGAGATAATACAGTGTAGGTATAATACCAGTTTGCCATTATTGACTTTTCTATCAGAATGAGTGTTTCCATTCTAAATGTACCTATTAAACTATCGTCAGCGTAATATCAAAATTAATACATTAGGTACTTCCTATATATGCTTAAAGTGTATACGATATTCTGAAATATTGTTAAACTAGATGTTAAGAACATAAATACTACAACTTTGAAAACCTGAGTAAGATTCGATTGATTTTTGATGATTTATTTGTTAGATTAATTCCTTGCCCTTGGAATTTATTTAATCATCGATAAATGGAACAACCTATTGGGAATATTGATTATTGTTTCAATACATAAGCGTGTAAAAGACAAAAGATATACTTGGACATGCCCAATGTTTTTTAATGAAATCTTTCAGTGATATAATTATATATTTAAGGATTTAAAATTTTGCAATTTGATGCACAAGCCAGACATAACATAAGCGAAGAGATTAACGTTTCTTTTTTTTGTCATGTAAGGGCTATTTTGCAAGAAGACCTCGTAACTTTAAACGTGGTCACCCATTGAGGACAATGGCTGAGAGTGGCACCATAACATCAATAATTCACACCTTACCAACGTTAGAACCGAGTAATTTTTGGTTGAATTTGATCCTGAATTCCTATCCCCGGTTATGAAGCAGACTTCATCAACAGGCCACTACAGTATAAAACTGAATTAAATTCATTTATTCAATATCAAAAGAACGAAACGATTCTTTTGGTTTCTGACTGTAGGTTAGCTGACCAGTCGAGTCATACTGACAATGGTAACCTTATCTATTGAGTCATGGTAACCATATTTATTAAGTCATGTTAGCCTTATATCATTCGAGAGAAATCTTAGTAGCTTCATTATTTTTTGCCCTTCTTGAATTCTGAGGGTTTTTCAGCACAATTTGAGCCGTACTGAAATTTCAAAAGAAGCTGGGAGGGATTTTTGATAGCTTATATATCGAATCCAGGACCTCCGAGTGAGAAGGCGTGACTTCATTAATAGATCAATGCGGTTCAAAGATGAATCCTATTCAAGCATTCACACCCAAAAGAGCCTACTGAACCTTTTAGCTTTACAATGTAGATTAACACTCCATATTTGTAGTCATATTAATTTGACTCATACTGACCTAGCTGGAGAATAGGTTTGATATTTTTATTATTTTCTACCTCTCTTGAATTTTGGTAATTTTTTTATAAGAGTCGAATTACGGATGTTATTTACTAAAAGTAGAAAATGATAAGCTATGAAGGTTATTGTAGAGTCAGAACGATGAGTTATTCATGGGTAATTTAAAGTTTATTTATGCAATCTTTTTGAATATCAGTTATGTTAGTTATAATGACACCATTGGTTATAATTGTGCCCTACTTTTATAAAGCAAAAGCTATCTTAAATGATCAAAACTATCGGGATTTATATACACGAGTGACAGAAATGAAATCTAATAAGATTGAAAATAAATAAATCAATCTGTAGTCTGTCGCTAGACAAAAATATATTAAAAAGGCATATAAATAATTTTGATAGATTATTCTAAAGAGATTGGATGTTTGTAGAAGTTTACTGGCATTACACGAATTTTGAAGCATTACATCGCCAGTAAAGGTTTATGATTAAATGTGGCAAATTTTGAATAGAACGTAAGAAATTGCTTTGAGGGTCAAGAACTTATTTATTTAAGTGATCGATTTTTGTTAAATCCAGTACAGTTCCCCAAAACTTTCTCGCATTCTCCCTAAAATAATTCTTATCCCAGAAAACTCCTTATATGGCATTGGGTTACAGTAGTTTCGAAATATTAACTTTCAATGTGGATTTAACATTTTTATTGAGTTCTATTATCAGTTATTGAATATATCAGTTATGGCATTTATGGCGATTAATCCCTGGCGTTAATAGTAATAGTAACGTAAATAATAGAAAAAAAAATGGAATTTCTGTATTTGAGACGTTTTTCGCAGCCGATTGAAACAAAAATTTGACCCCAAACAGTACTTATACTCACAAAATCCCATACCAAATTTGATATATTTAAATCAATGGGTTTTTGAATGATCGCGTTTACATGTTTCTGAAAGTACAGACCGACAGACAGTCAACCCAATCTTGGATTTGGTTCAAAATTCGACAGCTGTCTAAACTATTGATGTTAAAGCTATGTACCAAATTTCATCTATCTGGCTCTCTTCGTCTTGTATTATTGTATTAACTGTATGAACAGCCGGACAGACAGACATTCTCAGAACAGATTTTACTCAAAATTTGACAGAAATCTGCAATCTTGGTGTAAAGACCTTATACCAAATTTCAACATTCTATCTGAAATCCTTTTTGATTTATCTTGGTCACAGATGGACGGACAGACTTTCTCTATACTATGTATATGAGAAAGTAAAAACATATCAGATAATACAAAGAGGCAGATACAGTAAAGACTGCGGAGTTGAAATAATTTTTCAATATTTCCTTGAAATTTTGATCGGGTGATATGGAAGGAATACATTGTCTGCATTATCGTTTGTAATCACAAATCTACTGAAACGAACAATAACAAAATGGCAATAACAAATCAAATCATGGAACGAAACGGTCATCAAAGGGTTGCTAGAAAAAACTATCCCTCTTGCCTCAATGTGTTGCCATTTTGGCGACAAACTCAAGAGGTCTATTAAAATAGACTTCAATTAATTTGCTTATAAGTGAAACGGAATTCCTTAAATTAAATTGCATTCTTTCAATAATTCTTGCTGAATAAATCTAATAAACTCCAAAAAATGACTTCAAGAGTTACTCAAACTTACACTAAAAATATATATAGGAATGCATATCTGCAAAAGCTACCATGCCAAATTAATAATCTGATTCTGCGCCATTTACTGACTTCATTTCATTTGTACTTAAATCTATTAAAGATTTAAGTATTTCAGGCTGCTATAAAAACTCTATAGCATTGTCATATAACTCAAAATTTCTGTTTCTATATTCCTTGAATCTTTTTTTATCTAGTTCTGGTATCTGTATACTTTGACAAAATCCTGATGAACCCTTTGGAAACATTTGAAAAATCAGAACTTCCTGTATTTGTTTGAATTTATGCTTCAATTTTTTTGTGATACTAATTAACTTAATTTATTTCAATATCATGCAGCAGTATATATTCTGAATAATGTTTGAATAATATGAAATATAGCAATTCTTACATAAAATCTACTACCTTTTTATGCTCAAAAAATTAAATGCGCTCCAAGTATAAATGACACTTTCAAATAAATGTGTAGTCAAACAGTTAAAGTTATCTGCAATTTTCTAAAAGAATAATAATAAAAAAAAGGTTCGAAGATGAAATTTAAACTTTAAACATGGGCATCAACAGCATTTTTTATATTTGCATTTAGAGTAACAAATTATTATTCACGTTCAGTGTACATCAAATAAACTTGAAAATATTAAACCCAATTAAAAAGAAATTTAGAGTATTTAAAGCAATTTTCCGAAACAAGTAATTGAAGTTGTGCATGTGGGATTAGGAATAATTAATAATTTAATATCTGCGTGGTGACCCCAAAGAATAGAGTTCCTAATACAGTTCTGAAGTCATTTAGTTTTTCTTCAAACACTAATCCCAGTTTCAAAAACTTTGTTTAGCTTTAAAAATACAGAAAATATGTTTTTACATAATAAAATAAGTAAAGTGAATTAAGATTAAACAAGTTTATCAAAATAAGGTTAATTTAAGTAAATTCAGGATTTAATGTACAGTGCTTTTTAGAAAACTGTAAGAACAGGATGGCAATCAGTGCTATTTTTCATAGTTACAGTTGTTGAATATCAAAGGCACACTCACAGTACAAACTTGCAATGGAAAGAAAAAAAAATGGTGTATCTTATTTATTACAAAATAATGATGACTCAAATGAGATTACAGAAAATATTAAGCCATATATCAATATGTTTAGTGATAATAAAGTTTTGATATATGATTCGATAAAAGCATAAAAACAACAACCAGAACTGATTAATGCTTAATTTTAAACATTAGAAATCATTGTGTTTTATAATGAAACTTAACCATCCAAAAGTTTTCCAGATTATTATTATATCAAAATTAACATGCCGAAAATTAGCATTCATTAACATTTTAATGAAGCCCGATATCCACATGCTGTTTGTTTGATTATGGGGAAAATTTTTAATTTATATAATTTAAATTTATCTAGAGAAACAGATGCAAATAAAATGTAGTAACTTTTACATTATCTTAATTTTCAAAGTAAGTATAGGAGAGATTAAAAATGAAGATGAAAAAAAATCAAGATTATTCACCTTAAAATATCAATTGAAAAACATAATTTGATAAATGTGAAAATCTTCCAAATAGTTCAAAAGAGCACACAAAGGTATTATATTGTGAATGTTTTTAAGACTGGCGCGAATGAATAAGGTTTTGCGATTTTCCAACATTTTCAGATTTCATACCTAAAACAGTTATCACTTTTAGTCCTTATACATTTGAGAAATTTCAAAACATTTTTTCAAGAACATCATGGATGGTTTTCTCTTATTTAAGATAACACATGAACAGGTTATCTGACTAATTTGAAAAAAGTGAAAGCATAAATACTCATTAAATATTAGCCTCAGTTGAAATTATTGATAAAATAATAAAAAAGATTTTATAAAATATACATTTTTATAAGTTTATTAAGAAGTAAAAAAATCTCTATAAATAGTACAAAATGAAGTCTCCTGAAAGAGACTGTATGTTTAGCAGAGAAAAAGTCGGAAAACACTTAACTGCTATTCCAGATATTTCTACCATTTTGTCGGGCATTTATTGGGGAAGGTTTTAGTATATTGAAGCCATATCAAAATTTAAAAAAAATGAGTTTTATAATTGCGATTTTAATTATATTCCTACTACGATACACGCATGCGCAAATCTATAAATAGTAGCTTTGCATTTATCCGTGTATGTGCGAAAACCTCAAATTGCGCATGCGCAAATAGCAAGTAATATGCCAGTAACATTTCTTTGTTTTACTTCTGATTTTAAATAGTGATTCAAAACTCATTATGCTTAAAAAAAGGAAATCCAACCTTTTATTTTTGATGATTTCTAAATATATTTTTATATTTGTTTGATGTTGCGTGACATGCCTATGTCATATCGGGTGGAGGCTAGACTTAAGTTTCAAGCTAATTTTTCCTCTTAGATGTTATTCCACGGGCAACACTGTACGGGTGCTGCTGGTGCTTTATAAAATATCATGAAAATATGGAGCATTGATAAGCACATTTAAAGAAATTAAAATTTAATTTTTATTAATAGGCATTTTAATTGTTTAATGGATAATAATTTTTTTCCTAGTAATAGTGAAAGTAGATTTATTGTTTATAGTATAGTTTACTCTTATGTTTCAGATTTTTAGGATTTTGTTTCGACTTCCAAACTTTTGAAACAATTATTTTCTATTTGTTAATGTTTGCTTATTATAAATAAATATTTTGTATCTTGTAATAATTCTTTTTCCTAAAATTATTATTAGAAGGAGTATTTCTTAAAGAATTAAAATTGCTATAAAATTTAGTAGTTACTTGATAATTAAGTTCTGAAAACTTTAAAATATTTTACTGTAATAGATAAAACATAAAATATACTTAATTTCAAAACTTTAGTGCACAGGGGAGTGATCAAAAATTTGATTCTTTCAGACAGAATATTTACAAATAATAAATAAGCGAAGTTAAGGATAAAAGTGTGTATTATGTAATTAAAAGGTTTACATAAATCAGTTACTATTCTGAAAATCTCTTTTATACTTAATACATCGCCGTTTTAATAAATGAAAGAACCACTATAAAATCCATTCACTAGAAAATTAAATCGAAAAAAAAGAAGAAAGAATAAATAACACCTTATTAACCAGCACACAAAACAAAATGCAGAATTCCCATAGCTATTTTTCAACCTCTTTTCTTTTTCCTTAAATTAAATACTATCAAATATAAAATCCCAGAAGGTGTATCCTCGCCTTAATGAAGCCATACAACCTATTTACTTGGAAAAATCTGCTTCAACGCTTGAAGCCCCGGCTTTTGCATAAAATCCTAATAAACCACCGCGTTAGAGAAAGCAATAAAATAATCACCATAAACAACATCCTTTGAATCTGTCCTCACAATTTAGTCTGGAGCTCCTAAGGGCTCTTTCCCGCTGATTCAGTCAACGTAAAATTTGCACCTCTCTTGCCACTCAGTGCAGCTCTAACGAGACTCGGGAGAGTTGCCTATTGTTGTTTGTCGCTACATAAAATATCCATAAAAGTTGCAGTTTTAAATCCAGGCCAGCAGATTTTCAAGTAATAAATAGGTTTCAATGAGTCCAGATCGTAAATGCAGACAGTGTTGAGCGATTTTTATGATGGTGATTTTTATGGCTATCCGATCATTTTGTGCTTAATTATTAATGGTCTCCAGATCGTCATTCTGAAGCAAGTTTAAATTTTATGCGATCCAACAGAAAAAGAAATTGCTTTTACCCGAAATCTGATTCATAATTATTGCGGCATTTTAAAGGTTATGCTGGTTTTTATATTACTGATATCTATGCGTTAATCGGTTTAAATATCGATTAAAAAGTTGCTTATTGTGTTAATACACTTAAAAAGACTAAATATTTCTGAGAGAGTTATCTTAATAATCTTATCACAGTAAAACTTTATTGCAATTTTTATGATCGAAATCCATGATTTCATTTATAAGTCCACTAATGTTGAAACTTAACTTGCTTCTGTTAGTACACTTGTAAAATTAAACATTGCATTTAGAACTTTATAAGTAGTCTAATTATGAAAAAAACCATAAATAAAATAGATTTAAGCATAATAAATAAGGAAATCGTGATATTAAAAATGGTTGCTATTAATTGTTTAGACATAGAATTAAAATTAATATCAGTGTTTTGACCAGTTATGTCTTGATGTATTCGTCAAAAAGCTTCCCTTTGAAGTATTGATGAATCTTTTTTCATATTCCCTGAATGCAAGTAAAAAAATGCATTTTTTAAAATTATACCTTAAAACAATACAGTCTAATTCCGAAATGAGCTAGATAAGCGATATTGGAAATAAGATCAAATTAGAAATAACTATTAAGTTTAAATGCAGAAAAAGAACCAAAAATTAGGAAATGAAACGATGAATCTGGCCTGAAAACTTTCTCAAGGGTCACCCTCAGGCAGAGATTCAAACTAGGGATTTTTTCTGTGAGGGGTCTGACTTTCGTCCAAAATATTGACCCCTTTTTCCCCTTTTTCAATGAGTCAGATCTTTCACAGAAAAAAAAATCCCTGCCTGAGGTTGACCCTTGAAAAAGTCTTCAGGTTGGATTCATTATTTAATTTCTTTCTTTTTGGTTCTTTTTCTGCATTTAAACTTAATATTTATTTCTAATTTGGTTAAGTTCATTTGTGTTTTAGTTGTAGCAGCATTAGCGCTCTCTAAATACAATGTAACTTTTATTAGTTTGGTCCAGGAAATATTTATTTTTAATTTCATAATGATTGCTTTTTTGGTTGATAGTTTCTTATTTGAAATAAGACATTTACAAAAAGATTATAAGTCTATGTCAAGTTTAGGCGAAACTCATCAAAGCTAATACATCATACATGGTAACCTCCGTTCAGGTGAAATTGACAAATAAAAAGAATGCTATTATCTAGATAGATTAAATTTGGCATGTATTTTATCACCACAATTACATATTTGTATGAAATTTTCATTTAATTTAAAATGATTTATTAATTTGTATGAATTTTAATATATAAGAATCCGCTTTCTCAAAATTGTAGCAAGCTTGATAAATACAAGTTTACATGAAGTCTTATGATTAAATTTAAAGATATTAGATTTTATATCCAGTTAAATTAAATATATTCCATATTTGACTTCTTTCACTACATAATGGGTGCTAATAAAACGTTTTGAAATTATTAGAGAAATGCACTTTTGTATTTTGAAATTATTTGGGCAGGTCTTCGCTAACATCATAAGAATATTGCCATACATTACTACAATCATGAAACGAAATCAAAACAGTTTTAGATGAATCTCATTTAGAAATCCTTTAAATAGCAAATACAATTTGCGATTATTTACCAAATGATAACACTGAGTGACAAATATTGACTCTGAAAGGTCTATAAAAATATTCTTGTAGAATTTTTGATAAAAGCTATGCAACTTCGTCTTAATTTAAGTAAGCTAATTTAAAATCGTCATTACCAAACAAAATTAAATAAAAATAAGCACAAAACATTTGTATATACGAACGAAGACGGAAATTAAAAGTTCAGATATGGCAGAAATTTCCGTTTAAATATTAAACGATCGATAGCATCAATACTCATTTAAAGAAACAGTTGATGTTAAATATTAAAAATCATCGATATGAAATATTGTTTGTTCAGCGTTTTCAAAGAGAATCAATTATTTTTAAAACTAAGATAGCAATTTATATCAAAGTCTTTTCTCTAAGTTTTTAATCATTTAGAGTACAGGTGCAAATACAGTATCTGATTAAAATAGGTTAATCTGAATTATTACTTAGATAACCAGTTTTAACTATTGAATCTTGACTACTAACAAAGTCACAAAAATATTTCCAGCATAAGATTAAGTAAAAACCTTTAATAATGAATAAAATTAATAAAAATGTAAGACTATCTTATGTTTATTTCAATTTTAGTCAGATATTATTAAATGCTTCAAAAAAGCTACGAAATTCAAGTACTAAATATAAATTTTTTTCTACATGATTATGTGAACTTGAGTTAGTATACAAAACATTTAAATCCATATAAGGTTGTGAATTTTCTTCCTGATTCATAAAATGATTTGAATATAAGAATTTTAAGAATGTTTGATAAAACTAATCATAATAATTTTAAAAAACAAGAATAACATTAATAATGTCGAATAGGGGTAAAATTTGATACATATTATTTATAAGGAATAATTTATCATATATATATATATATATATATATATATATATATAATTTTCACCTATTTGTAACGCCGGCCGGAACTAAAATTATCCACCATTTCTGACTGTATCATTATCAGTTTCAAAATTTCAGCTTCTGTGTTGACATATACAAACTTCTACATGCATTCTTTTTTGTTTAAATTGACTGATTCATCTATGCGAATAAATTTAAGTATGAACAAATGGCACAGGGTAATCATATGAGTTCTTCAATTTCTATTATTTTATATTTTTGCTGATTCATTGTATTCTCCTTTCACAGACCAAATTGAAGATTATTGCACGAACCAATTAAAGATTATTCAGCATATTTTCTATTTAGCATTTTGCATCTTTTCTTCTGTTAGTAGATCACAATTTGTTTCAATTCGATTTTAGTGATTAGTTTTGATTAGAGTTTTCCCGGAAAATTTCATTGTGAAGAAGCAAAACTTCTAATGTAAAACTTCTTATATAAGGAATGTTCCAAAATTACCGCAAGATTTGCATTTTGCCACCATTCGTGCTATAAAGTGTTGGTAAACCTAATAAAAAAACAATTTGACAGCTGATAGCTTAGGGTTAGTAAAAATAGAGCGTTACTCGATAGAACAATATGTTTTTAATTGTCCAACAATATTTCAAAAATAATGAAAGTCTAGCGGCCACAGTTCGAAAATTTGAGAATTGGACCCCTAGCTCATGTGATTTAATGCCATTGGATTTCTTCTTATGGAGTTATTTGAAGTCAAAGTCTATGTCAACAAGCCGACAAACACGCCTGTATTGAAGGAGGAAATTCAACGCTGCATCAAAGAATAGTCACATTTATGTAAAATGGTCACGAAAACCACTTTGGTTCATTCTCAAATTAATAAAAAACTTCAAAAGAATTATGATTTAAAACCTTATGGATGTTGTAAGAAAGCTGGTGACTGATTTTGATAATGTTTCAATTCTTAAGAATTCAAAAAAAGTTTCCATATTTCAGGCAAAAAATCGAAACATTTTAAACATAAAATCAATACCAAAAAATAATATAAAATTGCTCGGGTTGCATCTATTCATTAGAAAAAAAAAACAATTGCGCTTTTTCAACAATTTTTTAGTTTTAAAACCAATAGTATTTTCCACAGAAATTTTTAAAATTGATGCCCTTTTTTTGCGACCACCTCCCCTGAAAGGGTTAAACAGTGACCAGTTGTTACATCTGGTCACTGTTCAAAT
>JAPMOR010026191.1:0-20933 GCA_026543865.1 Argiope aurantia
ACACCATGCAGGCATAATCAATGCGAGAAAGTACGACTGCTTGATAAATTCGTAGTAGGGAGGTTCGATCGGCACCCCAAGATGTTTTAGACAGAACTTTTAGAATATTCAATGATTTCTCACACTTCTGTCGTAGATGTAAGATGTGAGGAAGGAAAGTGAGTTTTCGATCAAGAATCACTCCCAAAAACCGAATTTCGTTCACGACTGGAATTGAAATATTCCGAATATGAATATTCGGATCGAGGTGAAGCTTTCTTTTCCTACAAAAATGGACGATTCGGCTCTTCTCCGGAGAGATAGTATGCCCGTTGTTGTCGCACCACTCTACTATTTTATTAACGGCATTTTGCAATTGCCGCTCTATTAAATTCATATTGCTGCCTTGGCATGAGATCTGCAAATCGTCAACATAAAGTGATCCCTGAACAGATGAAGGTAAAAGAGTTAAAATTTGATTAAGATGAACAATAAAAAGAGTGACACTGAGGACACTTCCCTGAGGAACTCCCTCAGCTTGGATAAAATTAGATGAATAAGTGTTGCCAATGCGAACTCTAAAAGTCCGATGTGATAAAAAGTTTTGTAAAAATATGGGGAGGTTTCCCCTAAAACCCAAGTTAAAAATTGTAGAAAGTATGCCAAAGCGCCAAGCACGGTCGTATGCCTTCTCAATATCAAAGAATATGGAGATAAGGTGGTTCCTCCTAACAAATGCATTGCGTATCTGGGTTTCCAGTAGTATTAGGTTGTCAAAAGTAGACCGACCTCTACGGAAACCACTCTGCAACGAGGATATGCATCCGTTTTTCTCCAATTCGAATATTAAACGGGCATTGACCATGCGCTCAAAGGTCTTACAAAGGCAACTCGTCAGAGCAATTGGTCTGTAGTTCAGAGGATTTGATGGTTCCTTACCAGGTTTTAAGATTGGGATCACAATAGCCTCGCGCCATTGTGAAGGGTACTTCTGTTCAATCCATATTCTGTTAAATAATATTAACAGATTTGAAAGGGAAGTTGCATTCAAATGGCGGAGCATATTATATGTGATCCCATCTGGGCCAGGACTTGTATCATGGGCTTTAGATAAGGCCGTTTCCAGTTCAAACATCCTGAATTCGCAGTTATATGGAAAAGGGTGTCGGTCATTAAAGCGTAGACGCAACCGTTCCGCGCGATTCTTAATAGCCATAAACGTAGGACTGTAAGAATCAGTTGCGGACACTTGTGAGAAGGCTTGACCAAGAATATTGGCAACATCTAATGGGGTGGAGTGCACCATATTTCCTGTATTTAAAACAGGAAAGGAGGTTTCACTATATATTCCATTAGCGGCCTTTACTTTTTTCCACATATGTTTACTGGAAGTGTAGGATGTGATGGAGGATACGAATTTTATCCAAGATTCTCTCTGACTTCGACGACGAATGCGTCGAGCAAGTGCTTTGGCATGCTTAAATGCAATCAGATTTTCTGTTGTCGGATACCTTCGAAAAATATTCCAAAGTTTTTTTTGGTTTTTATGACTGTCGCGACAAGCTTCGTTCCACCACGGTCTACGAAATTTTCTTAGACGTGGGGAAATCTTCGGAATAGTGGCATTCGCGGAGCTTATTATGCAGTTAATGACATGTTGTACTGCTTCCGTGATGTCGTAAGTGCTGACCATGTTCTCTGTGATATCTGCCAACTGCTTGAAATTATCCCAGTCTGCCTGCCTGCTGGAATAGAAACCGCGGAGGACAGGGAGTCGCACCGCCGCTATCAGCATGGGAGACAATAATAGGAAAATGATCACTATTATGTAGATCTTTGCTGACTGTAAAGGTCAGCGATGGCAAGAGTTCAGGAGAGCACATAGCTAGATCAAGGCAATGGAAGCTACGTGTGGGTTCATGAAAGTACGTCTTCTCATCATTATTAAGCAGACATATACAGTTATTTGTTATAAACTGTTCGATCTGCCGCCCTCGAGAGTTTGTACTGTCTGAACCCCACAAAATACTATGTCCATTGAAATCGCCACATAGAATAAAAGGCTTAGGAAGCTGGTCCACTAACTGGTCAAGATCTTGCTGACGAATTACATCATGAGGCGGTAAATATATAGAACAGACTGTGACCAAAATTCGTGTCTGAACTTGCACAGCCACAGCCTGTAGAGAAGTTTGTAAAGTGAGAGGTGTGCTCGGATATATATTTGAGGTGAAGATACAGACCCCTCCCGAACTATGCGATTCAGTGTCTGCATCGTTCCGAGCACAATTATAACCGCGTAATTTAATTGGTATATTGGACTTCAAGAAAGTCTCTTGAAGACCAAAACAAACAGGATGAAAGGTATTCATAATGGTCTTGATGTCAAAAAGTTTGGACCGAAGGCCGCGACAATTCCAAGAAATGAAGGTACCCATTAAGAATTCGAGATTGCAGGTAAGTTAATAGGTGCATGTGGTAGAGTTGCGGAAACTTCACAACTCATGTGCAAATCCTCATCCTCATCCTCATCTGATGGATGGAGAGAAAGGCGATCTGGACTTTTGGGCATGCCACCAAATATGGACGACAAGTCCTTGTGAACTATACCCTGCGTCGCAAGTCCCAAAGCGACGGAATTTTTAGCTGTAGACTTTTTCAATTTTAAAGGCAGTTCCGGTTTTGAAATACCGCGTTTTGCTAACTTCTACGTCAGCGAGTTTTTCAATTTTTTCTTCAATTTCTTTTGTGATTTCTTGGGTTTGTCAAGTGTACTATTGTTGGAATGTTCAGAATCAGAATTCTTAATGTTTTCAGGTGGCTTTGAATTAGTGTGAAATTTTACACAATTATTACACGAACAGTTTGCGCAAAAGGTTTTCTGGACAACAGAAGCGTAACTTTTACCAGGAATAGGAGTTTGTACTTGAACTCTACGCCTGGCTTCGGGATATGAAAGATCATCTTTGATTTTTATTGCGATTACTTGTTTTTCAAGCTGCCAGCTCGGGCATGATCGAGAAAAGGAAGGGTGATCGCCTTTACAGTTCACACACTTTTCTTGTGCGGAACATTCCTGGCTATCATGCCCTTTTTCTGCACAGCGGGCACATGTTAAAGACCCGCGGCAATTTACTTTAGAATGGCCAAATCGCTGGCACTGAAAGCATCTGAGTGGATTCGGAATGTACGGCCTTACTGGGCGTCGTATGTAACCTGCGTAAACAAATTCTGGCAGTTTGGGTGTCTGAAACGTTAAGATATGATGTTTTGTTTCAAGGAGTTGTCCATTACGCCGTATAGTGATGCGGCGGACATCTGTAACTCCTTGAGGTTTCATTTCCGATTTTATTACATCTACAGGGACATTTAAGAGTTCCCCGCAGGTAATGACACCTTTAGAGATATTCAACGACTGGTGAGGGCTTACAGCAATTACTATATCTCCCAATGCTTTTAATTTTTGAATCTGCTGGGCTTGCTTACGAGAATTCACCTCAACAAGCAAGTCACCAGAGCTCATTTTAAGAATGGATTTAACATCGCCCACTGTTGCCGTTATAGCCTTTTGCACAAGAAATGGAGATGCCGTTTGAAATGTTTCGTTATTTGCAGAAACTCGCTTTACAATATAAAATGAATCGAAATGATTCGAAAGGTTAAAAGATACTGGAATATTTTTATGCCCACTGAA
Organism: Argiope aurantia; assembly: GCA_026543865.1. Classification (NCBI taxonomy): domain Eukaryota; kingdom Metazoa; phylum Arthropoda; class Arachnida; order Araneae; family Araneidae; genus Argiope; species Argiope aurantia. Next base: position 3,674 of record JAPMOR010026191.1, read on the forward strand.
GGGACCACGTTTGGAGGAGCCCATACGATATGACAAATGATTCGGGTCCGACGGCACCGCTCACCACGGAGCCCAACAAGGGAAGGCAATTACCGGCTCTGGTCATTCCCAGCCTCGGCATCCACCCTAGTGCTAATCGGTACCTATACGCTGGGAGCTACCCCCGGGGACAGTGACCACCCTTAACGCCAAGCCCAAGGAGTAGCCCCTTCGCTTGATCCCTAGCAAACTAACCACTCAGGTGGTTAGCGACCAGCCGATTGATACACCGGGGACCACAGTGCACCACCCGTCCAATGGGTCGCCACGCACGGCCAACACGTGGGGTTTTGGCTGTCCATGAGAAGCAAGAAGCAAACAGAGCGGCGACAGCTTCACATGGAGAGCTCCCTCGCTTGCCGTCGAGGGAAGGAAAAAACAGCAGAAAGCAGAAGGCATAGGGGAGTTTGAACATGAAGGGAGTAAAGATCCCTGGGTACCTCGGGATTGGGACACCCGTACTCACGTAAAGAAGGTGAGCCCCTGAGGGGTTTATCCCGTATAGATTACGGAAGTATGGTGTATGGCTCTGCTCGTCCTACGGTTTTACGTAGACTTGATACTATACATCATTCTGCTTTGCGAATTAGCTTGGGAGCATTTCGCACCTCGCCTGTGAATAGTTTGTATGTTCTCTGCCATCATCTACCGCTAAGTTTACGGCGTGAAAAATTATCTGCCCAATTTTATCTTCGAGCACTGTCTGTTCCGAAGCATCCTGTGTGTTCTTTGAAATTTCCGGTTAGTCTTCGGAGACTTTATAATGCTCGTCGCTCTCACGTACTTCCATTCTGCGAGAGAGTTAAACTACTCCTTCGTGATTATGGACTTCATGATAAAGTAATCCAGACTACCGATCATTTTTTCTTTCCTCCCTGGATGGTTTGGTTTGGTTGTTTAGGTTTTCTGGCGCAAGGGCCATATTTGGCCATGCTGCGCCAAGCAAATGGTAAAATACAAAAGCAGAAATAGAATATTCACATATTAACTAATGTATTAAAACACCCATATCTAAACGAAGATCACATAAAATTATGTATAGTATAATAATGCAATACTATAAGTTAAAATTTTCTGAATGAATACAAGGTAAATGATATGAACGTAATGATCATAAAGAAAAAACCAATTTTTACAATACTAAATGCAAATATAAAAGTTGATGGACTTTAAAAACTTAAAAATACTTGGGTGGTATCTCTCACCCACCAAGTCCTGTAAAGTTAATGACGAAGTTTTAAAAAAAAGAACACGATTTAAATTAAAAGCAGGGCATTCAATTAAAATATGACTTACTGTAAAATCCACATGACATGTTGGGCACTTTGGCGCCGCCTCGCCAAAAATGAGATGCCGGTGTGTATAACGCGTATGACCTATACGGAGACGAGTCAATTTTACGTCAGTCTCGCGTGTAGGCAGAACAGACCACAATCCAATAGTTAGTTAGATGGAATGCAGTTTATTTTGTGTCCGGAGGTCCCACGTTAATTGCCAAGTTGAAAAAATGTGTTTCACCAAGGCCTTTTTGGCATCACAATAAGGAAGTTCGGGAGACAAAAAAGTCATTGCCGATTTTGCTGCCGAATCAGCCATTTCATTTCCAGAGATGCCGATGTGACCCGGAACCCAGCAAAGATTGATTTCAATACCCTTTTTGTTCAAGAGACGCAAAGAAAACAAAATCTCTATAGCTATCGGGTGCATCCGGTTATGATAATGAGAAAGTGCTTCCAAAGCACTCATGCTGTCAGTATAAATAATGAATTTTCCCTGAGGGGAAGATGAAATTTTCTGTACAGCACAGAATATACCCATCAACTCAGCTGTGAATACTGAACAACAATTATGAGTTGAGTTGAGTTGTGTTTTCTGGCGCAAGAGCCATGCTTGGCCATGCTGCGCCAATCTAATGGTAAAATTATTAAAAGTTTTTAATAAATGAATTTTTAATAAACCAAGATAAGCGGTATAAAGATAAAAACACATGAAACAGACACCAATAAAGAGAATAAAGATGAAACAGACACGAATAGAATCGAAACTGATTCATGAGAATACAAAGCAAAGAAGTAATTCATTTAATCTTTTAAAATCACTAAAGGAGAAAACAACAATTATGAAGACGGTAGCTCAGTGTATCATATGGAAATACGATTCCACAACCAACATGGTCATCTGATTTTGAGCCATCCGTGAAAATTGGTATAGATGAAGAGTACCGATTGCGATGGTAGAGATAAAGCTGTTGAAAAACAATCGGTGCAGTTGATGATTTATCAAATCCGAGAAAGGGATTTAAAAAAGAAAACTCTGGAATATCCCATGGCGGAAAGCGTAATATATCAGAAAATTTAAGAACGATATTCTCAAGGTTCGAGCCCTGCACAAACATTTTGGCTCGTTCACAGAATGGAGGGACATGAAATGGACGAGCATCATATAATCTGCGAAGGCCAACTGGGAGTGCAATTTCAGACACAGGATGTCCTGTCGGAGATATAGTTCGAAAATGATATAAAGCGGACAATTTATTTCGTCTTAAATTAAGGGACAATTGGTGACAAATAACGTAAAGGCTTTCAACTGGTGAGGTGCGAAATGCTCCTGAACAGATTCGCAAAGCAGAGTGGTGCACAGTATCCAATCGCCGCAAAACGGAATCTCGAGCAGAACCGTACACCATACAGCCATAATCTATGCGGGAAAGTATGATTGCTTCGTATATACGGAGTAAGGAAGTTCGATCGGCCCCCCAAGATGTTCTGGAGAGTACCTTCAAAATATTTAAGGCCTTCTCGCATTTCTTTCGCAGTTCAAGAACATGCGGAAGGAAAGTAAGTCGACGATCGAAAATCACTCCCAAAAACCGTATTTCATCCACAACTTGAATAGGTATATTTTGTATATGGATAACAGGATCTACATGCATACTTCTCTTCCGACAAAAGTGTACGCATCTACTCTTTTCCGGAGAAATTGTGTGCCCGTTATTGTTGCACCAAGCTACCAGTTTATTAACAGCATTTTGTAGCTGTCGCTCAATGAGACTCATATTGCTTCCTTGACCTGATATCTGCAGATCATCAACCTACAGGCTTCCATGAACCGATTGTGGCAAATGATTTAAAATTTGACTTAAATGAACTATAAAAAGTGTTACGCTGAGGACACTTCCCTGTGGAACACCCTCAGCTTGGATAAAATGATTTGAGTAAAAATTACCAACACGAACACGAAAAGTACGAAGTGATAAAAAGTTTTGTAAAAATATGGGCATGTTTCCTCTAAAACCAAATTTATAAAGGGTAGAAAGTATGCCATAGCGCCATGTGCGGTCGTATGCTTTTTCGATATCAAAGAAAATAGAGATTAGATGATTTCTCCTTACAAACGCGTTGCGAATTTGGGATTGGATTGGATTGGATTTTGGTGTTTTATGGCACAAAAGCCGGTATCGGCTATGCTGCGCCAAACACAAGATTAAAAAAGGGAACAATTTAACAAAGACTAAAATGAGTAATGAAAATTACTATTAATCGAAAGTTTTAAATAATCTTGTAGCTTTTCTTTAAAAAATCAAATGACGTCATACTGTTACAAAGAGTTAAAAACTGTTAGAATCTCAAAAAACAATAAAAACATGGGTTAAAACCTAAATTAGAGGTAAGATACCAATACTTCTTAGGAAAAGAAACAAATTTGGGTGGGGTCTTTCACCCACTAAGTCTTTCAAGTCTAAAACGGTTGTTTTAAAATAATGTAAACGTGAAGAGGTAAAATCAGGGCATTTTGTTAAAACATGATCTACAGTTTTACTTTCGTTGCACGTTGAACACATTAGTGCAGAATCCTTAGAGAGCAAGTGTTTATGGGTATAATGGGTGTGTCCTATTCGTAGGCGCGTCAATTTAACATCGAATCTTCGATTAGGAAGAATGGGCCACAATGAAATAATAGGCTTAATACTATGTAGCTTGTTATTAATTTGCAAATCCCATCTTTCTTGCCATTTTGCAAGGATGTATTTCTTCACGGAATTACGTATGTCTGCTAGCGGGACTGAATGGTCCAAAGCAATAGAAGCTGTTCGAGCTGCAGTATCTGCCTTCTCATTGCCTAGAATACCGACATGGCTGGGAGTCCAACAGAAGAGGATATTATAGTCTCTGTCTATCAATGAGGAGATTGTATCGATGATATTGTATAAAATTGGGTGAGTGGTATTTTCAATATTTTGCAATTGCTGTAATACACTCATACTGTCGCTATAGATACAAAATTTTTTATAGTGACTACAAGATATACGTTGCAGAGCATGGAAGATTGCCATTGCTTCTGCACTATAAATTGAACACAAGGGAGAAAGTTTGCGACTATAACTGACATCATCAATAATGACTCCAAAACCCACATGTTCATCTGCTTTTGAACCATCTGTAAAAACAGCTCTATAATCAGAATATTGAGAACGATGATAATAAAATATTTGTTGTAGAACAACTGGATGAGTGGTATTCTTATTGAAATACTCAAATGGATTCAAGAGTCGGACAGAGGGTACATTCCAAGGTGGATAATGATGAATAGTATCTTGCTGGATTTGTAAACTATTAAAACACGTGTCTAGCAACATTTTTTTGGTGCGATCGAGGAATGGACGTATTCTAGAAGAACGGGCATTATAAAGTCTGTCGAGAGACTGGTTTACAAACTGAGATCTCAGAGGATGGTTGGGTATTGACAAGATTTTCAAATAATAATTAATTGATAATTTATGCCGCCTGAGAAGGAGAGGAGTTTGATGACATTCCACATAAAGGCTATCAACAGGAGATGTGCGGAAGGCACCCGAACAAATTCTTAAGGCAGAATGATGGATAGGGTCGAGTTTTTTCAGATTAGAAGCACATGCAGAACCATACACAGTACAACCATAATCAATACGAGAAAGAATTACAGATTCATAAACTTTAAGGAGAGAAGTACGGTCTGCTCCCCATGAGGTGTTAGATAATACTTTTAGTATGTTTAATAATTTTTCACACCTCTTACGCAAACACAAAATGTGCGAAAGGAAGGTCAGCCGGCGATCAAAAATTATCCCAAGAAATCGTACTTCATTCATAACTGGTATGGAATGATTGCGAATGCGGAGATCAGGGTCTGGATGCAAGCCTCTTCTCCTACAAAAATGTACAACATAACTTTTGGTAGGTGATATGGTATGGCCATTCTTTTCACACCATGCAAGAATGCTATTAATAGCGATTTGAAGTTGCCTTTCGATTAATTGTATAGATGATCCCTGGCAAGAGATTTGCAGGTCGTCCACATAGAGAGTACCTTTGACAGAATGGGGCAATTCTAAAAGTATATTAGATATATGGAGAATAAACAATGTTACACTCAAAACACTGCCTTGGGGAACCCCCTCTGATTGGATAAAGGAATCGGACAATGTACATCCGATGCGAACTTTAAAATTACGAAAAGATAAAAAATTTTGTATAAAAATAGGCAAGTTACCACTAAAATCAAATCTCTTCAATATTTGCAAAATGCCATGACGCCATGTTCGGTCATAGGCTTTCTCAATATCAAAGAAAACCGAGACTAAATGGTTTCTTTGAAGGAAGGCATTGCGAATTTGCGTCTCCAGATAAATAGCATTATCAACAGTCGAGCGTTTCTTACGAAATCCACATTGATGAGGTGGAAGCAAATTTTTTGTCTCCAGGATATAAATCAATCTTGCATTCACCATCCGTTCCATGGTTTTGGATAAACAGCTGGTAAGTGCAATGGGACGGTAATTCATAGGGTTTGTACTCTCCTTTCCGGGTTTTAAAACAGGGATAACAATAGCTTCTCTCCATTGTGTAGGGTATACTCTCTCTTTCCAAATGCGATTGAATAAACGAAGGACATTATAGAGCGAATCTTCATTTAAATGACGAAGCATATGATATGAAATACCATCTGGTCCAGGTGAAGTATTTCGACACTGAGATAAAGCTTTCTTCAATTCAAACATTTGAAAGTCGCAGTTATATAAAAAATGTCTCTTAGTATTAAAATCTATAGGCGTTTCTTCAGCATTACTCTTAATTACTTGGAAGATAGTAGAATAGGAGCTCACAGCAGATGCTTTAGCAAATGAGTGTCCAATAACTCGAGCTATATCTTCTGGTGACGAGAAAACGTCTGTCCCAATCTTCAATATGGGAAATGTGAAATCTCTATATATACCATTGATTGCTTTAATTTTCCTCCATAGTTGTTTACTTGATGTTAAAGAGGTGATTGAAGAGACATAGCGTATGAAAGATTCTCTTTGACTCTGCCGCCGCACTCGACGTGCAAATGCCCGAGCCTTTTTAAAGGCGATGAGGTTTGACGTTGTAGGATAACGGCGGAATATGTTCCAAAATTTTTTCTGTTTCTTGTAAGCTTCACGGCACGCATCATTCCACCATGGTTTGCGAAAACGATGAGGTTGTGAAGAACGTTTCGGAATCGAAGAATCAGCAGCCTCGATTATAGATTTCGTGATGTCTTTTACTGCATCATTAATATTTGCAGTCTGTACCATTGCATTAGTAATCACTGCCAACTGCGTGAAGTTGTTCCAGTCCGCCCGTTGATATATGAAACTATGTGGTCGTTCAGTCACACAAATATTATCAGCGTAGGAGAGACGTAATGGATAGTGATCGCTACCATATAGGTCACTTACAATATTAAAATCTAACAGTGTAAACAGAGGAGGAGAACAAATTGCCAAATCCAGTGAATGAAATGTCCGTGTTGGCTCGTGAAAATAAGTTTTCTCATCTTTATTAAAGAGACAGAGACAATAATCTGAAATCAATTTTTCAATTTGTCGTCCTCGAAGATTTGTATCATCACTACCCCACAACATGCTATGTCCATTGAAATCTCCGACCAACACAAATGGCTCTGGCAGCTGATCTACTAATAAATTAAGATCATGTTGATTAATTTTATCATGTGGCGGAATGTATATGTTGCAAATGGTAACTAAAGATTTAAAATGTACTTGTATAGCAACAGCTTGCAATGACGTGTGCAAAGGGAGAGTATTACTCGGATAAAGGTTTGATGTTAAGATGCAAACTCCTCCAGAGGAGCCAATTCTTGTATCTACATCTTTTCGAGTAGAATTATAGCCACGTAGTTTAATCGAAACTGTTTCCTTCAAAAAGGTTTCCTGAAGGCAAATGCAAACAGGCTGGTACATATTAATCATTGACTTGATATCCTCAATTTTAGAGCGGTAACCGCGGCAGTTCCAAGAAATACAAAGAGACATTAAAAAGAAGAAAAAAAGGAAAAAATATTTTACTTCGGTTTCTTAAAGAACTTTGATTTATAAGACTTCGGTGAAGGTTTCTTCGAGTCCGAGCTTTCTCGGTCTTGATCCATGTCACTTAAAGTGTCATCAGATGGATGAATTGTAAGGCCGGTGAATTTTTCTTTATCATCAGTTTTATTCATTTCTTTATTTTTATTAACAACAGATTTTAGATTTGTCTTATCTTTTTGTGGGTTTTTCTTTCTTTTCTGTTTTCTAGAGGAAGTGGAAGATGTTTCTTCCCATGACTTTTTGATGTCCAATAGCGCTAACCATTCGCTCATCTTAACGGTAATTGTTTTCTCTTTTTCTTCAGAGAGATAAATAGTAGAAGTGGGAGTTTCTGAAAGTTTATTTACTGTTGAAATTGGTTGCTGGAAACTACTTACGGTTGGAGTTTTTATAGCTGAGGAAAACAATGGAAATTTTGATGCTGGAGTTCGAGCTTCAACAACTTTTCTCGCTTCTTGGTAAGATAATTTTTGATGAACTCGGACCGATTGAATTTGTTTTTCTGTTGTCCATTTGGGGCAATTCTTTGAGTATGCAGAGTGATTTCCTTTGCAGTTAAAACACAATTCAGAATTCGTACATGATGCATCCTCGTGACCAGGTTCTGAGCAACGAGCACAGTTCACAGTAGTGGATCGACAGCTAGTTTTCGAATGCCCGAACCTCTGGCATTTAAAGCAACGTAGAGGATTTGGGACATATGGACGGACTTTACAATTTAGATATCCAGCTTTGATAGAGGTTGGAAGATTAGTCGTACGGAATGTCAGAATTATATGTTTGGTGTCAAAAATTTCAGTGCCTTTTTTAATTTTTATGCGTCTAACGTGTTGTACTCCTTGTTTAGATAAACCCTGGAGGATTTCAGCTTCGGAAGTGCCTAACAACTCGGTTTCTGATATAACTCCTCTAGAAGTATTCAACGTATTATGTGGTGTAACATTAATTGGATGATCTAGAAAGGTTTTAGCCAAAAGGAAAGATTTCGTTTGGAGAGATGAGACGGTTTCAATTAAGAGGTCACCAGATCGCAATTTTTTCACAGATTTCGGTTCGCCACCTATGCTTTTAATAGCTTTCTCAATAGCAAATGGTGATTTGTTTTGCAACTTAGTTTCAAAAGAAATTATTAAAAAACGAGTGTAAGAAGCCAGTTCGTCAACGGTAAATGTCGGTGAATCGTGATGAGAAGAGCCCATATGATATTAGAAAAGATTCAGGTCCGACGGCACCGCCCACCACGGAGCCCAACAAGGGATGGCAGCCACCGGCTCTAGACATTCCCAGCCTCGGCGCTTACCATGGTGCTAGCCGGAACCTATACGCTGGGAGTCACCCCCGGGGACAGTGACCACCCTTAACGCCAAGCCCAAGGAGTGACCCCTTCGCTTGATCCCCTTGAGCAGCCCAGTCAAGTGCCTAGGATACCGGCCGATTGATACACCGGGGACCGAAATGTACCACCCGTCCTATGGGTCGCCACGCACGGCCAACACGTGGGGTTTTTGGCTGTCCATGAGAAGCAATAAGCAATGAAAAGGCAACAGCTTCACATGGAGAGCTCCCTCGCTTACCGTCGAGGGAAAGAAACACAACAAAAGATACAATTAATTAATACATGCAAACCAAATCTTAATGAGGAAAGGAAAAAAACAGCCACTCAAAAAAACAAAATGATCCCAAAAAAATGTTAATTTAGAAAAGTTGAAAAAAAATAATTTTAAAACTTGGAAATGCAAAATAATTATCTGTAGTCTCGACGTGAGGAAATTGAAACTAAAAGGGAAAAGATCGCTAAGGCATCCCGGGGTCGCGACGCCCGTATCTACTAAAGACAGTAAACCCTTTGAGATAGGAAAAGATCCCTGGGTACCTCGGGGTTGGGACACCCGTACTCACCTAAAGAAGGTGAGCCCCTGAGGGATACGGTTTTTGGGAGTGATTCTCGATCGGAAGCTCACCTTCCTTCCACACATCTTACACCTACGTAAGAAGTGTGAAAAATCATTGAATATTTTAAAAGTTCTGTCTAAAACATCTTGGGGAGCTGATAGAACCTCCCTCCTTCGTATTTATCAAGCAGTCATCCTTTCCGGCATTGATTATGGCTGCATGGTGTATGGCTCCGCACGTTTTACAGTTTTGAGGCGACTGGATGCCATCCACCATGCTGCTCTAAGAATCCGTTCCGGAGCGTTTCGCACCTCTCCGATAAAGAGCCTGTATGTTATTTGCCATCAACTTCCTCTTCATCTAAGGCGTTTGAAGTTATCCATTTCATATTATTACCGTACAAAATCTGTTCCTAATCACCCTATTTGTCAAATGAATCTTCCAGTTAGCCTTCGTAAACTATATGATGCCCGTCATTCTCACATTCTTGCATTCAGTGAGAGAGCCAAATTACTCTTGCATGATTCGGGTCTTTCAAACGTCACCATCATGATAATCAATTCATTTTGCTTTCCGCCTTAGGATATCTCATTCTTCTCCTTTCTGAATCCATTTGCAGGTTTCAATAATTCTTCTACTGCTTCTGTTGTTTACAAGCAGCTTTTTCTTTATCATCGCTGTCAGTATTCTTTCACACTAATCTTTACAGATGGCTCCAGATCAGATGGGCATGTCGGCTGTGGCATTATAATTCCAGCTGACACTCTGAGCTATCGCCTACACAATTATTCCTCTGTATTCACAGCTGAGTTGGTGGCGATTTTCTGTGCTCTTCGCGAAATCTTGGCTCTTTCTGAGCGTAATTTTATAATTTATACTGACAGTCTGAGTGCTTTGGAGGCACTCTCTCATTATCACTATAAGATGCACCCAATTACTATTCAAATTTTGTGTGCATTACGACTCTTAGAAAATAGGGGTTTCAAAATAATTTTTTGTTGAATCCCAGGTCATGCAGGTATTTCCGATAATGAAAGGGCAGACTTTTCTGCCAAATCTGCAACATTATTTCTATCGCATTCGCTTCCATATTGTGATGGTAAGCGGTCCTTTATATGTCGAATCTCTTGTAAATGGCAAGTGGCATGGGATCTGCAGATCAATAATAAATTGCATTTCATTAAACCCACAATTGGTTTATGGCCCATTTTTTCAAAAACGCGAGGCTGATGTCAAAATGACTCGACACTCGTTATACTCACCATCATCTCCTTTTTGATGAGAGGGTCCCAACGTGTTCCAAATGTCATACTGAACTTAGCTTTCAGCATATTTTGATCGAATGTCCTAAATTTAATGTTCATCGTCGTCACTTCTTCCACTCGTTACATAACATGTAAGACTTGGTAGGTGAAACAAGCCATCCAATTATTTTTTTTTTAATTTTTAAAATCTATTCAATTCTTTTTACTTCTATCTGGCATTTTTTATCATTCAACTCTGTATATTACTGAGCTTTGAAAACAGCATTATTTCATTTTTCTCCTCTTTCAGAGTAATTTTGTTGTCTCTATTCAATGTTAAATTTGAATTTAATGAATTATTTTTTACTTTTAAAAAAATGTCTAATTTTTATGAGAACCATCTATTTTCAATTTCAGCAACATATCTTATAATATGGGATGAAGCTAAAAACCATACGCTTGGCGCAGTATGGCCAAGAATGTCTCTTGCGCCAATAAAACCCAACAACAAAGCAGCAGTCTGCTCTACGAAAGGTGGTTATTTTGGATTTTGACAAATGGTCACATTAATGTGACTGCAATTTCTCAAATATATCATTCTGCTTTCTTTCAGAATCATTAATCATAAATAAATAAAAAGTAGGTTCTATTTTCAATTCAATTTAATCTAAAATAAATATGTGAAATAATATGATAAATACTAAATTTTTAGTTTCCCCGTTGTGATTTTGAAATTCTAAAATATGCAGACTTAATTTGTTGTTGTGGCGTAGACTCGGGAAAGGAAGCATAATATGATTCAACAAAATAATATTATATATATCAGTTCAGTATAGTAAATAATTGAGAAATATGCTGGATATGTAGAGCTAGTACAGTTTGTACTAGCTCTGAACTAGTCTCTGTACTAATTTCATAGTACAGTTTTTGCTTCATAGTACTAATTTCATAGTACAGTTTGACAACAAAACAATTTAATTGTTGTGTTGTCATAAGTTCGATGTTCTTACAATTATGAAAGATTCAGAATTCAGAAGTAAATGGAGAGCCAGTATAAAAATTCTATTAATTTCAAATGTTTTGTCTTAACTAATGAAATGTAAAAATTGTACGCTTTAAAAAATTTTTTAATTAGTTTAGAAAAGAAGAATTTAAATTCAAAAGATAAAAATTTTCTCTTCTAACGATTGCATTTCCTTATCGTTATCTAATTTATCGCTGCTTCAGCACTAAATCACTTCTAATTCAGCACTAATTTATTAGTATTTATGAAACAGTGATGTCAAACTTTTCCATTTAAAAAAAATTCGATGTTTATGATAATAATTATTATAAGAAATGGTTGAAAATATACCAATTTTGTTATAAAATATTAACCTTTATTATTATTTAATACAAAACAGACTGGTTAGGAATCATTGTTACCTTCTTCTTCTTCTTGCGTACAGCCAACCACCCCGCCACCACTGAACGTAGCAGTATCGACAGGATTTGTTGTGGCCGACTGCTATCTTTAGCATTGTTCATCCTTGTATTGACCAATTTGTCAAACTGACATTCTCTTCGAGGTAATTGGTCATAAAGTGGTCAATTACTGTCCTTCTTCCTTATCTACAAACTCTTAAATAATTGGTAAAAAACTGACAATTTTTGATATAATGTCCTTCAGAGTTTTAAGATTACCTGGTACCATCAGTACTGTATTTAAATCAGTACTGTATTTTATAATTTTCAGATTTTTTCTTAACTCCGAGATTTCAATACATTCCTTTAAATAGTTGTAAACATTACCGATTCCTCCACAAATACATTTATTTTCCTGCATTCTTCCAAATCTTTGGAAAAATGCAGGAAATCTCCCATGTCCTGATATAATTTGAATTATCAGTGGATGGTATCTTCTTATTTTTATTTCAGGATTAGGAATAAAATCGAAAGTTACTCTTCCGTTTTTGGACATATACCATCTGTCAAACCATAACAGCTTTATTTCTTCGCTTAATTCCTATTTTAAGACACCGTTTGATTTGGGGGCAAACATATCAACACCCTCTTTCTGTGCCGCCAACTTTGCATATTGATCCACCTTTTCATTACCATATATCCCAATATGGGCCTTAATACAATTCAACTCTATCCACTTGTTAGTTTTTACACTTTTTATCTTTTCTTTTATCGTCCATATTTCCTTATTACAATTGTGAGATGATTGTATGGCTTGTAGGACTGACAGAGAATCTGAAAATATTGAGCACTTTCGTCCGTCCTCCACCCTTTCACAATATTCAATGACCATCTTTAAAACTTGCACTTCTGCTTGGAAACTTGTGGCATAGTTCGATAATCTCACAAGACTTTTATCGATCTCTTTCCCATAGTAGTATACTACTATTGCAGCTCCTACTTTATTTTCATCTTTTGAACCATCTGTAAAAATTTCTATTCCATCCATTTCTGGGATTTTCATTTGAAAACCATGAATAAAAAATTCTGCAGGATGTTGTTCTAACGTCAAAATAAATCTCATAATCTTTTTTCCTGAAGCATTTGTTTCCTATTTTAGCTTTATTACTAGAAGTTCTTATTTGAAATTTAGTGAAAATTTCCGTTGTTCTGAAGTCCATTGGCAAAATTCCCGTTATCACTTGAAGTGCTTCTGTAGAAATGGTTCTATATGCCCCAGACATAATGATGAGAGGGCTCCGTTGTATTGAATTTAATGATTCTCTGATTTCCTTTAGATTTAACTTATGTCCCCATGCTCCGTGCCCGAAAAGAACAAATGGCTCAATAGCCCCAGTGTAGATTCTTCTTAGATGGTATTTCCTTTTTCCATAAAATTTATCCGCAACTGTCACTAGTTTATATGTTAATACATCCACTTTTTTCTTGACCTTACTAAAATGCGACGTAAATTTTAATTTACTGTCCCATGTAACTCCCAAATATTTAATTTGATTTGACACATTTATATTGTTATTGCCCATTTTTATGTTAGGCGAATCTGTTAATTTTAAACGTTCTCCAAATGTAATAGGCATTTGAATTGTTTTCCTTTCATTAAACTCAAGTTTATGTATTTTGCCCCATTTTACTAGCCTATGATTTATTTGTTTTCCTTTAATTTCCAGTTCATCTTTTGTTGTTCCCGATATTATTAGTAGCATATCATCGGTATATGCCTGTATAAAGCAGTTCACTGGAAGATTGATTTTAAATGCAGAATTCATAACCAAATTCCAGAATAACGGTCCACTGCATGAGCCCTGTGGACCTCCTCTATCCATTATAAATTCCCAATTATTTTCTCCATCTTGGTAAATACTTTTCCTTTCATTTAAATAATCTTTAATCACCTCAAAAAGATTGCTCTGGCAATTCATTTTTATAAGGACATGTAAAATGCTTTTCCTCCATACTGAATCAAATGCTCCAGCTACATCCAAAGATATAACTGTTGTTTTTAGTTTTTGATTCATCGCATCTTTTATTTTACTCCATAGTGCATTTTGAGCTGTTTCACAAGAGTGCTTATATCTAAAACCATGTTGATCATGATGCAGTCTATTTTGTGCCGTTAATAAATTTTGTACTCTTTCAGTTATCAGTTTATCCAAGATTTTACTTGCTGTTGTTAGCAAATAAATTGGTCTATAGGATTTAGGATTCTCTAAGTCTCTATTAGTTTTAGGAATTAAAATCCGTTTTGCTACATTCCACTGATTAGGAAACGCACCTAATTCTAGGCACTTGTTATATAACTCTAAAAGTATGAGGGGATTCTTTCTGTTAATTTCAGCTAGCATCTCCATTGGGATGTTGTCTAATACAGGTGTTTTCTTTTTAGCCATTTTATTAATCGTTGTTCTTATTTCATTTCCCCTCAGGGGCTCACCTACTATAGGTGAGTACGGGTGTCCCAATCCCGAGGTTCCCAGGGATCTTTACTCCCTTTAGGTTTACTCTCCAGTACGCCTTCTGCTGTCTCCTTTTTTCTTCTTTCCCTCGAGGGTAGGCGAGGGTTGGTTGGTTGGTTGGTTATTTAAGATTTTTGGCACAAAAGCCATATCTGGCCAGGGTAGGCGAGGGAGCTCTCCATGAGAAGCTGTCGCCACTCTGTTTGCTTCCTGCTTCTCATGGACAGCAAATACCCCCACGTGTTTGCCGTGCGTGGCGACCCATTAGACGGGTGGTGCACTGTGGTCCCCGGTGTATCAATCGGCCGGTAGCTAGCAACCTGAGTTACTAGTCTGCTAGGGATCAAGCGAAGGGGTTACTCCTTGGGCTTGGCGTTAAGGGTGGTCACTGTCCCCGGGGGTAACTCCGAGCGTATAGGTTCCGGCTAGCGCTGGGGTAAGCGCCGAGGCTGGGAATGGCCAGAGCCGGTGGCTGCCTTCCCTTGTTGGACTCCGTGGTGGGTGGTGCCGTCGGGGCCCGAATCCCCATCAATATCGTATGGGCAAAAAAAACCGTTCTCCCTTCAGTGGGCGTCAAACGTTACCGAATCAAAATCCAACATTATCACATTTTGACATATTTTTTATCATAAAAAGAGTTTCTGAATCCAAAGATACTTTTCACTCTGTATCACCATTTCTTGTGCAAAAAGCCATAGTAGCAACCGTCGGTGATGTTGCAGGTATACGTAAATTGCGTTCTGGCGACTTGCTTATAGAAGTTAATTCTAAGAAGCAAGCCCAGCAAGTAACCAAACTAAAAGCTTTAGCTACAATACCTGTTACTGTTTCCCCTCACTCTTTCTTAAATTACTCGAAAGGCGTCATAACCTGTGGAGAGCTGTACAATGTTTCTCTTGAAGAAATATCTAAGGGATTTCAACAACAAGGAGTAACTGATGTACGCCGCATAACCATTCGGCGGGATGGGCAACTCATTAATACGAAACATCTCATCCTCACATTCCATTCGCCTAAACTGCCTGAATTTGTATATGCCGGCTATCTGAAATTACCCGTTAGAGCATATATTCCTAATCCCTTGAGATGTTTCCAATGTCAACGTTTCGGCCACTCCAAAGCTAATTGCCGCGGGACAGTAACTTGTGCCCGATGTGCTGAAAAAGGTTATGAAAGCCAGGAGTGCACTGCGCCAGAAAAGTGCGTCAATTGTGGTGAAGATCATGCTTCCTTTTCTAGACTTTGCAAACGTTGGACATTCGAGAAACAAATAACCACTCTCAAATTCAAAGAAAACATAACTTATCCTGAAGCTAGACGTAAAATTATAGCTCAAACACCTACGCCTGGTTTAACTTATGCTTCTGTGGTACAGAAACAGTTTTGTGTAAATTGTTCTTGTACAAATTGTGTTAAATCTATCACCCACACAAAAACACTTGAAAAGTCAAGTGATTCAGAAACGGAGAATTCCACAAACAATGAAATAGAATTATTGAAACCTGAAAAACCTAAAATGAACAAATCAAAATCTGGAAAGCATTTGAAACTGCAACTCTCAAAACGTGGCCTCTCTCCACAGGAAATTAGAGCAAAACTAAGAAAATCAACTTTGCGCAATTCGGTTGCTTTGGGACTCGCAAATCAGGGTGCAGTCCACAAAGACTTAACGTCCATTTTTGGTGGCACATCCAAAAATGTTGACCTAATCGCACTTCATCCATCTGAAGAAGAGGATGAAGAACTTAAAATGAGTTGCGATATTTCGCAACTTCCCAACACTGTTCCCAATCCTTCGCTTGAAGCAAAAGTTTCTTAATGGGTATCTTCGTTTCATGGAATTGTCGTGGCCTTCGGTCCAAATTGAATGACATTAAGACCATCCTTAACAACTTTCATCCTATCTGTTTTGGTGTTCAGGAGACTTTCTTGACACCTAATATCCCCATCAAAATACGCGGTTATAACTGTGCTCGTAAAGACGCAGAAACAGCATCTCATCCTTCTGGTGGAGTTTGTATTTTCACGTCGAATTTATTTCCGAGCACACCTCTCCTATTACACACTTTTTTGCAGGCTGTGGCTGTTCAAGTTCACACAAGAAGTTTAGTCACAGTCTGCTGCATTTACTTACCGCCTCATGATGTCATTCGTCAACAAGATCTTGATAACCTTGTGGACCAACTCCCTTCTCCATTTATTATACTTGGCGACTTTAACGGCCATAGTACGTTGTGGGATTCGGATAGTACAAATTCTCGTGGGCAACAGATAGAACAGTTTATTTCTAATAATTGTCTCTGTTTGCTCAATAATGATGAGAATACGTATTTCCATGAACCCACACGTAGCTTCCATAGCCTTGATCTAGCCATGTGTTCTCCTGAACTCTTGCCGGTGTTGAACTTTGCAGTTAGCAAAGATTTACATAATAGTGACCATTTTCCTATTATTGTCTCCCATGCTGATAGCGGCGGTGCGACTCTCTGTCCACCGCGTTTTCTATTCCAGCGGGCAGACTGGGATACTTTCACGCAATTGGCAGATATAAATGAGACCATGATTAGTACTTATGATATCACGGAAGCAATGCAACTTGTTATTGACGCCATATTTAGCGCCGCAAATGCCACCATTCCAAAGACCTCCCCACGTCTCAGAAAATTTCGCAGACCGTGGTGGAATGAGGCTTGTCGCGACAGCCACAAGCAGCAGAAAAAATTATGGAAAATTTTTCGGAGGTACCCGACAACTGAAAATCTCGTTGCTTTTAAAAG
>JAPMOR010026199.1:517-13414 GCA_026543865.1 Argiope aurantia
AAATTGTAAAAAAATATTTTTATTTGATCAAAATAAATAAAATTGTATCCGTCCCGAAAAAAAATAAATAGTCTCTTTCAAGAGTGTCTTGTTCGATCAAAACATCTACAAAATTGAAAAATATATTTTGTATTGTAATAAAAAGAAAGAAAACAGGTTAAAATACTAGTTTTGGTATAAAAAAAAATTGAAGCGTATAATTCGATGGGGTGGGGGGTGGTGTGCAGAACCTTAAAAAAATCCCTCGTCCAACATTTTGAAAGATGGGTTTCTTTCAACGACATATGGATATGCTGCTCGACTCAACAATTGCAAACTTTGACATAAAAAAAATCCAGAAATAACATTTTTCCAATTTCAGTAAGCTTACTATATTTTTCCTGGGACAGCGGTAAACATATTTCTTTCCATGCATTATTTTGAAACGAAAAATAAATGAATTTTCTTTTATTGCTGTTTGTCGAATCGATATCTGCATAAAACGCAATAACGCGATTGCCACGTAACGCAATAAAAATAGTACCGCTTACTTTAAATTTTAAAAAATGATATTTTAAATAATTTTTGAAAGGTACTTTTTATAATTATTATCTAAAAATAATAGTTTCTACACAATTTTATTAAAAAAATTTTTATATTTAAAACGATGCATTTTTTTAAAAATATAAATCTTTTTGTTTTATTCCAGATGTGCTAGAAATTTGAAATTTTATTCAGATTTTGAGTTCTTAAATTGGTTAGAATATTTTAATATCTTTCAAAATCACCATTCAGTTAATCGAGCCATTCTGTAAAAATTGTAAAGATTCTAATTAATTCTTAATAAAAATACTGAATATTTTGATTCCATGAAAGAACGTCATTTGCAAGTAGTATGAGAAAAACTCATTTTATCTTTCAATATTATTTATAAAAAATAAATTATTACACACACACACACACACGTGCGTGCGTGTGTGTGTGTGTGTGTGTGTGTGTGTGTGTGTGTGTGTGTGTGTGTGTGTGTGTGTGTGTGTGTGTGTGATAATTTATTTTTCCTTTCAATGATTTTACTATGGGATTTTGTTAGGTATTTTTTTGACACGTGTAGATTTATGATTTTATCAAAATTCGATAAGTATCTATATTTCAGATGCTAAACCAGAAAATTTCTTATGTCTACCTCTTTGCGTTTTGCAGTTACCGAATTCACTTTACTCGAACAATAAGACAGACAGACTTTTTTTGTACTGCGAATGGATTTCGTTTAAAATTTAATAGAAATCTACAAATCTGATCGTAATTCCTTAAACCAAATTTCAACCGTCTAGATTAAAGCGTTTTTGAGTTATCAGATTCAAAGACAGACTTTAAGTCCAAAAATTTCGCACACAAGGATATTTGTCCAAATTCCGAGTTAATTTTTTTCAGCGATTACAATACATTCTCCATATTTCAAAAGAAATAGGTAAAAAGAAAAAAAATCTAAAATAAATAATTTATTTGTTCATTAAGTTGAAAGCATTTTGAAATGAGAAACTAACTTTATTTCTTTATTAAAAGAGCGGCATGATAATGCACATTTCTTAGAGCTATAATATTCTAATACCTGTCGTTGCTTAAGAAGACACACCTAGCTTGACAGACAATATAACAATCAAAAGTTTGGGTTTTACGACGACGATGATAATCTAACAATTATAAAGCAAAGCTTAATTTCGGCCGAAACCATCTACGAACGCTCACACATAGGAATCGAGGAAAGACAAAACATTAGATGATACTTGCATTAGATAGTGATTAATTTCCAATTGCTTAACTGTGTACCAATTTCACACTTTGAGCAGGTACAAGACCGTTACGGCCAAAAACGTCAAACCAAAATTAGTCTGAGTTTTCTATTAACCCATAACTCAAAATAATGGAAATCCTCTGGGATTAAGACATATCAATTCTCACCCAACCCCAATCATAGCACTTCCACCGCATTAAGCCAAATCATAACAATAAAATTTTTATGTTTTCACATCACGTGATCGCCGTAAGCTGTAAACGGTTGAAGCAATGATTTATCGGTGCAGTTAACGCCTTTTTTGCCATCCGCGTAAAAAATTAGAGCATTAATTTGTCTGATCACGTCTTTTTGATCGACCACCCTATCAAATCTTCACATGTTAGAACACATATTAAAGTCCCATTCCTGATAAATTTAGGTCTTATTTATTTGGTTTTTGGCAATTTTCCAGATAACTTGCCACGAAAAGAATGAATCAGAAGCTCCCACGGAAAGGCGAGGCGTCGATGCATCGAATGCTAGTAGCATTTCCAGATTTATAAAGAGCATTTCGATGGTGTTTCAGATAAGGTTTTCACTTTTTTTAGAAAAACAAATGCCTGCCATTATAAAGTATTACTAGCAATAAAACAAACTTTAGATTAAATATCGATATTTATTTTTAATGACAGACGAAATTTAATAAACTTATATGAATAATTTTTCATTCGTATGTATTTGTAATAAAGCAATGTATATGTTTTGTGCTTTTTTTTTGGGGGGGGGGGGGGGGACATTCTGCATGGCTTTATATTTAGTTAGGGCCATTTCATATTAATTGAAATTGAATTTTTTATTGCCTATTATATTTCGAGTGTACAGCAATGACGATATTATAGTTTAAAATATGCAGAACTTGTTTATTAGTTATTCAATCAGTTTTCATTAAATTATATATCCGCATGATTATTGACCTTGAGATATTACGATCTTGGTTCCTGTCATTTGGTAGCATATTGAAAAAAAGAACCGGTTACAATTTCTTTAAAGCTTACAATAATAAATATATATTAAAGAATAAAAAATAAAATAAAATATAATTCAATACAAGCTTATCTTAAAATATTAAAATTAGAAGATATTTTTTATTAAATTACATAATATTTGATATTTTTTTCATAGGTTAAAAGACTGATAATATGTTGTTTATATCGGCTTTCAGAATATCTTAAATAAACAGATAGTAAATCTCCCACTAAGAATAATTGGACATACATCTTGCCAATTTCTAATTCAATTTTTAAACAGATTGCATGAATTTTCATTACAGTTTGTCTAACCCTGAACTTCTGTTCCAAATTCAAAGTGGCACCTTATTTCAAACAAATAACAATTATACTTCAGTAAACAGCAATTAACCTTATTTCAAACAAATGCCTCAGAAAACAGCAAATTTTGGCATAGATATTTCTCTTAACATTCATCAATGCACATCAAAAAGAAATCCTTTCAAGTTCTAATTCTTTATAATATTGCTCAAATCCTTTCAACAATAAAGAAAACTCATCATCTCTAGAAACATTAATCAATTACTACAACATGAATTGAGGGGCAAAAAAATGAATCTGAAATAATCTTTAACGATGAATCTTCATCCTATTTCAATTCAACATATTAAAGTCAATTCTTATTTGATACATATTGTAATCCGTGCATTAAATTGTATGAATTACTCACTAAAATTTTAATCAAGCATTTCTCCTCACCTTCCTGCCTCAAAATCACAACAACAAATTATTTCACACAACATTGAATGACTCATTGCAATTTATTCAAATATTTCTCCACGTCTTCTTGTCTCAAAATCAAAACAGGAAATTATTTTACACAGCATCGAATTATTCATTGAAATCTATCTAAACAATCCTAGTGTCAAAATCAAATTATTTCACACAGCATCTAATTACCCACTGCCATCGATTCAAACATTTCTCTTTACCTTCTGGTTTAAAAATCAAATTATTTCACATCGTACCAAAGACGACAAATATGGTCCCACAGTATTTTAAATCAATACTTTAAAAAAACTCTATTGACGCTCTAGTCCTTCAGCATAACGCACTAAACACTTCCAAAATCAAGATATTTTTTGTCGTGAGGTACATTAATCAACTACTGCAAAACTATTGATGAAAAAAATGAATTTTAATTCTTAGATACTATTCCAGTTTTCTTCCATATTCCATATATCCTATTCAGTTCGTATTCTTCTTTACACATTAATTTGAGTAAATTATTCACTGCAACCTATTCAAACATTTCACCTTCCAATCCTGTCCCAAAATCAATAAAGCAAATTATTTCACCCAACATCAAATTACTCATTGCAATCTATTCAAACATTTCACCTTACCTTCCTGTTTCAAAATGAAATTAGTTCACACAGCATGAAATTACAATCTATTCAAACATTTCACCTTCTCTTCTTGACCCAAAATCAAAGCAGCAAATTATTTCAAACAACACTGAAAACCGAACCAGAAGCGGCACGTTTCCACGTGGTAATTTCCCACAATATTTTATATCGATACATTTCAGAAAGAAATCCATTCATACCCTAATCCTCTAATATAACACCCAAAACACCCCAACAATCAGGAGCACCCCTCCTCGCTAGAAACACCAACCGAAGAGTCAAGTTCTAGAAAAAGAAAAAAAAAGAAAAAACATAAAACAATAATAAAAACTGAGGAGGAATCGCATTACCAGGCACACCAACCCTTTTTAGAACTCTTCGTAGGATCATAATTCACGACGGGCCAAAAGAGGGGAATATTCTGCCAGCATCCCAAGCCCGCTGAAATTGTAAGAGCCATTTTTCCAATAAATAGCCCTTCCATAAAACAAGACGATAACTCTAAAGAAGGCACAGACAGGGGTCTGCCATTTATCAAAACTATTTTTCTTTATAAAGAATGACGCCATCTGAGTTGCATGCCGGGGGATTTTTAGGATGCAAACCGGCTGATGCGGTGAGGTTGCCAACAAAGAAAGGTTGCCAGTTCGGCAAGGCATTAGAGGTATAAATGTTAAGTAATTTATTTAAATGAACACTTTGAAGTAATTTATCATAATACAACTGCTGCTGCCGCTACTGGAATGTCGATAGGCTAACTTGAGTGCGATTTTTTAGAACCAGTTGGCGTTTGCCTTTCATCATTTGTTAAAGATTTCGATAACGAAGAAGGAAAAGTTAAGTCCGAAATTGGAATTTATTGTTTTACAGAACAGTTTGTTATTCGGGAAGTCATAAATTGATTTTCAGTCATATTTTATTCTTGTTAGCAGGCGATGTAAAACCCCCTTGGATATTAGGCTTCAGTCTAGACGATTGGTGATGTATGGGAACGTCCTGCTTGCATCATTTTCTCATTCTTTTTTCACTCACTCACACACACACGTATGTATGTATGTATATGCAATGATATTTTAAACTCTTAATTTAACCAAATAAATTTCCAAAACTTTTTCTTAATTTTAACCCGTAAGTAACTTCATTCTAAAAATATTCTCTTATTTCGTGATCCAATTCCACTTTCGGTTTAATTAATTCTTCTGTAAAGCTAATGCACCATCAGTACTAATTATCAAATGAAAGTGATACTTCCGTTGCTCATGTTAAAGGTTATCATATGTATTCCATCGGCACGTGGTCGGAAATCCTATATTATATAAGATTAGTAATCATTTGTTTAGCGCTCTTCTTTACTTCTGCTTTTGTGCCGTTCTGTGGCGGATGTGCCTTGTCCGCGTCTCTGCTTGTAAATAATATGCCTTCACGAATGAATATTAAAACGAAATTAGAGAAATTAAATATAACATGTCTCTTCGACGTCTTCGAACCTGCATTCGTCTCAACGGAAATAATGTTATATATATATATATATATATATATATATATATATATATATATTGCTAATTTTACAAGCCATAAGTAATATCTATTTAAAGAATTTTATCTATTTCGTTTGATCCTTATAATAATTTCCTGCTTTCAATATAAATAATAGAAAAATTCAAACATTATTCATAATTTTCTACCTAATTGAAATAATAAACAATGCTAAACTTATTTAGATTGCTACTTTTACGTAGAGGAAAAAATCAGTTTGAAAATAAATACTTATGTTATGTGTAACGCCAAAAAGAAATATCTTCATGTCCACCTGAACAGCTTTAAATATATGTGCACTCATTATCCAGCTTATCACAATAAGAAATCAGAAAAATGCTCTATTAACTATAATAATTAAATCCCTGAAAATATCGACATGGTGATCAGCAAATTCCTTTTAAGCCCTTTACATTCAAAATGGCGTCTTTTGTAATTAGAAAAATTCGGACTCGAGATTTTAACTTATCTCCTCGTTTCAAACCTCCCTGAGCCCAGTAAAACCATTTTTGATATTTTTGGATGCTTTCTAAAAAACTACCCTTTTTCTTAAGCTTCAAACTATAGCTTGCAGAGCATCTTAAATTCTTAAAACTAAAATAATACTCCAAGCAATTTAGAATTCCATTGGCTTGTTTATTCTTTCGACTTGACAGAATACCTTACAAACTTGCCAGATTCCAAAAGGTTTACAATTGATCATCAGCTATTATATAAAAAATAAGCGAAATAATATTAACAAAATATGTTTATCAAAGAAAAAATCGTTTGCTTTTATTTTTAATAATATTTTAATTAAATAAAAATAGTAGCAGTTATAAAATGTCTAAAAAGGAATCGTCTGCTAAATGGCTATTAAGAGATTTAGATTATGATATTTACAGAACAGATATTATGCCTGTCTGTTTGTAAATAAGATAACTCAAAAGTGCTTCGAGCTAGGTGGCTGAAATTTGACATACGAATCACTATCAAATTTGTAGATTTCTACAAAATTTAGAGAGAAATATATTAACAAGATATTTGTCTCTGGCTGTTTGAGTGTAAATGAGCTTGAACTACAAAACGCAATGAGCTACGCAGATAAAATTTAGCACACAGGTTTAACATCTGAAATCTTATCAAATTTTGTATCAAAACAGTCAAACAATTGATCGTCTGTCAATCTGTACTTTAGCACATGCAAAGTCAATAACTCATAAACGCAATGATATAAATCAATAAAATATGGTATGTAATTTTGTAACTACAATTTTTGTTCCTTGTCAAACTTTAATGTCAATCTGCATGCAGAAAGATATACAAAATACATATTCTGGTGATATATTCACTAAAAATGATATATTTAGACGAAAGATCAATAATTCATAATTATTATTCGCCGGTGTCATGCAAGGTATTCGTAGCTTCGGGAATAAGACCTTTATTAAAACATGTGCAAGAAAGTTTCAAGGAGACAACTCCCACTAGTCTTGTTCTTAATTTTATGAACGATAAGTAAAGTCAGTTAAAACGCATAACGCATTAATGTTTTGTCCCGATAATCTCCCTAAGACTTGCAATCGAGGCATCTATACCTCCCACTTCTATACAACACAGATCACGTGACACATAACATAATAATTAACTGACGCTACAAATTAAGTTTACAAAATAATTTATAGTTTTACTAATATTTTCTTTCTGTAACGTAGTACGGTAGTTCGAATGTCAAAGCATTTTTTGCCATTAACTAAAGA
The DNA here is from genome assembly GCA_026543865.1 of Argiope aurantia. Lineage (NCBI taxonomy): Eukaryota > Metazoa > Arthropoda > Arachnida > Araneae > Araneidae > Argiope > Argiope aurantia. The sequence goes on from JAPMOR010026199.1 coordinate 7,962, forward strand.
AATCTTTTACAGACTGCAGCGTTTCAACAAAAGCAAAGAAGCAACAACAAAAATCTCCATTCGATCATTAGATCTAACTACAGGATCTAATTCTATTGGATCCCACAAATTTATTTGCTTACGTCCATATAAGGAATCCTCGTGCAATTTTTATGAAGGCATAAGTATAAGAATAGTATCAGCAATTTAAAAAATATAAGAATAACATCAGCATTTTTTCAAGTATAATTAATCAGTCATTGTTTGTTTCTCGATACTTAGCACTTTTCGACTATTGTACTTCGTTAAGGGGTGATACGTAGAAATATGACCGGTTACTGCGTCTCCTAATTCCGCGAATAAATTTACATTGATAATGTAAACATCTTTTCAACTTTTCTCTCATCTCTTTTTTGATGAAATAAACATCTCCTAATGCATGCCAAAAACTCGGATTGTTTCCGAATTCGATAATAAACAGTCCAATCTGTTTCGAACGTGATTGGCACTCAGTTATGGTTCATATAAATAAATAAATAAAAACATACACATGTTTACAAAGTTAGGGAAGTAAAAACTAACCTAAAGTAAAATAATCTAAAATAAAAATTCACCTAAAGTAATAAAAGAGAGTGTGTCATAACGTATACTGACTAGTACCGCAAAAAAATCTCTAAATATGTCTATAGCTATACTCTATTTTTTAAAGAAAATCTCATAATTATTTTCATATAATCGAAAGCCACGAATATATTACAGTATATTGTAAATAAACATAGAATAATAAATAGCTTGTTTGCAATAATATTATATGGCGATGTACGAAGCCACGAATTAAATTCCGAAGCTTAAACTCCGTCATGAAACCGCCTAAAGTCATTTTCACCGCCAAGTTATATGGAAAGGAAAAAAAAAAAAAAAAAAAAAAAAAAAGACTTTTATAGACTTTTTTATTATACGTGTTAATAAATTATTCATTAAAAGATGCGTAATTATTATTCATATGTTAAATTACATGGCTGACAAAATCGATGTCGCAATATCTTACACTTTAAGAACATAATTCAACATTATTAAGTAACACTCGATTCTCTTTTCTTTTTTTTTTTTTTCAAATATAATTTTTATAAGCTCTTAAAACAAATTATTAATCCATTAGCATTTTCTTAACGATAAAAGTATGCTAATAGCTAAACTCGATAGAGGAGTTATATAACATCTCCCCCCCTTTCATCGATAAAATAAAAACAAGCAGGAGAAATTGGAAGGAAATTAAAAGGTGAAATTATTAATATATATGCCTATCGATAATGCTTTAAATAAAATATTATTTATGTTATTTCATGAGAATAAAATAATTGTTTATATTAAAAGAGGAATGACCTTTAGCGTAATTGTCCACTCATTTAAGATATTTATTATTAGATAATCGAAGGCAGATAAATTGATTAGATATACCAACTTAAATTAAAAAATTCCAAGAAGATTCTTACCACAGGAAAGAAGTACTAAGTAATTTCCAAGAATTAGTGGAAATATTGCCTCGTTTGGAAAGCAGCCAAATATTTTTTCCCCAAGAATTTAATCCATTTTCGAAACTGATCGTAAATTTAGAAGTTATGGAGAAATAAGTTTCTGCTTTTATGATAATAAATATTTGCAAACGATAATTTAAGTTAAATAAACTTTTTATTTGTTGTATATTTATTAATAGCAAGAAAGAATTTTTAAATTTGACTGTGGTTTTTTTTCTTTAAAAAATAAAACATATATTAATTATTTGGTTTTAAAAAATTAAATGTGATTTCTGTTAGTTTTACTGAAGGAAAACCATTGGTTTTGTTAAAATTCCAAATATTCTCATCCATTGTTGTCATTTTTTAAATTGTAGAATAATAAGAATAAAAAAAAATCCTCTGCATACTTTATTTTGTATAAATGAAAATTACAGATACCTTCTCTTATGTGTCTCATTTAATTTCAAACAAGTTACTAACCGAACAAATGAAATTCTAGAGCTTTCTGTATCAACAATGCAAATAAAATAACAGATTTTTTTTGTTTCATTTTTTTTTATGCTTCTCTTTAATGTTTCACACTTTCGCAATTCAGCAAAAAAAAAAAAAAAAAAAAAAAAAAAAAAAACTTTTTTAGTACTTTAGTAAAGAAATTAAAGAAATATTTTAATATTATTAATTTTTGTTTAACCCATTTCATAATTCTATCGTTATTAAGAAATTTTATTGAAAATTGTTTTCTCCTTCACTACTAGATGGCGCCTCTCGTAACAAATCAAAATTTAGCTAACATCAAATTAATTGATCAAAAAAATACTGAAATATGTGTTGGAACAATCAATCCTATGAAATCTAAAAACTACTAAATTATGAGTTTAAAAAAATCAATTGAAATTTGATGAATATAAAAGAAATCAAATAAAAAAAAGCTTGCTGGAAACCTTATCAAAAAGTTTATTCAAGCAAATTTAATATTCTGTTTCATAACTCAATAATGTTGAAGAATAGTGATGCCATCCAAATATACAAATTGAACCAGAACCTTTAACTGTCACTGATGTTTAAAAGCATCATCGTTGTTTTTTACTTAATCTTCGATTTGCATACATTCTACTAATGAATTTCTTGAAATACAAGCGAAATACGAATTTTAATAAAACTAGCTTTTGATCTATAAATACAGGCATTGGAAGATGAAAAACAAAGAACTGGGGGGTTCCATTCCTCGAAACCTCTCACATAACTCCCAACATGTGAAGGGTCCGGCATCAATTTCACGCAACGTCCACCTTCCAATGTATCTTCATCATAATAAATCCATTCTTCTTCTCTTCCAGGTGCAGCAGCAGGAGTAGACTTCTGAACCGCGTAAGCGATGGCCCTCCACAGCACAATAGACTTGCCTACCTACACTTTATGACTGTATAAACGCTCCTGCGTATCGAGGGAGGTTTCTGACCCACTGCAAGCAAAGAAAATAACCTCCCAAAATAAAAAGAAAGAAAGAAAGCACAGTCTTGGCCTGTGGATATTAATGGATTTTGGAGTGGACCGAGCCTTTGGCTGTCTCCAATGATGGATGAGGCAAAGGCCGAGTTAAATCTTCGTCAAGAGTGTGGGGGGATGATGCCGCACCGTATTAGAAGAGGAGGTGTAAGTGATCGCTAAGTTGGCTTTTTTTGGGAACCCATTTATTTAAAAATGGTGGTGAAAAAAGATATTTGCAGCAGGGTTTGCGTTCATTTCTTATTAACTAGTCAGGTGATGTGAAGGGATTGAATAGTGTTGCTCGTTAAATGATAAATTGAGTGATTAGATTCTGAGTCTTTTGATTTCAAACCGTAAATAAAAATATGCCTATTTTAGGTTTTACAGTGAATTTTAGGATAGTATGGTGATGATGGTGATAGGATATGGTGATTGATGGGTGGGATTTGATGTGTCTTGAACTCAGAAAACTCAGAAATGGTACTCCAGTGAAAGATATTTATCAAGACTTGAAATTCACCCTCAATCCCAGAGTGATGGCAACTTTATAAAATATAAATTCTTGAATTCAAACTACTGAGTATGAATTTTTACATTTAAATAATTTTACTATTATTATAAACTACTCTTATATTCCCTCTAATGTTAATAATTTATATCTCAAATAAAACATTTCTATTCAAGCAGGAATAAATATAAGAATAAATTATTTTGAGTTTTGCTTTGAAATCGGTAATCGGCTATTGCAATTGAATTGTTATTGCATCAAGACTGCTAACTTCATATTCTTCCATGTTTATGTTCCATAATTGGTGTGTTTAAATTGATTTTCTGCATTAATGATTCACCATAAAGATATACTAAGATTATTATGGAAGGCCTCGTTGCTTCCATAATACCCTGATTAAATGACGAGAATTACAGCTAAAATGGCATCTTTCTACCGTCCTTTTTCGCGCCATAACAGCTGGAGAATGTTTAATCTCAAAGGATTCAACAAGACATGATAGATTTGCCATGGCACGAGGTCTCAAATCACCGATGCAACAAATCCATATTTAAAATTATGTCTTTAAATATATATTAAACATACATACAAACTTCAATGGCATAATGATGAGAAGAAGGAAGAAGGTACTTTAGATAGTTATTTTGGAAACAAAATATGTTTAGCTTACTTTTAAACGCAAAAACGGTAGAAGACAAAAAAATAGTTTCGCACTTGCTGCCGTAAACATTTCTATGCCAAAGGTTTGGAAAATTTTCGATAACAGAATTCACTGCTTTTGTGAAAATTTTATAATTCAGATGGCCATATTATGTAAAGGAAAAGGAAATATTAAAGCATTAAGGAAATAATATTTCAATTCAATAACCTTTATTTTTTCTTATAACCAATAAGCAAATGAGCTGATTTAGAGGAGAGAGGGATACATCAATATTAAAGCTATCGGGAACTAAAAATAGTAGTCTTTGCTTCTATTTTTATAAACCAAATATATAAATCAAAATAAACCAACCTTTTACCTCCAATGCTATAATTTCACCAATGCTCTACCATTGCTATGTTAAAAATTTAGCATCAAGTTTTGCAACAAAAATGCAATTTCTTTATCCCCTTTCAAATCAAATCAAGTTTTCGATTTGTAGAAGATGGAAAAAACATTTCTGCTTGATACCACAAGCATTCATTCTTTCCTTTTTTTCACTTGCATGAACTTCAGACACCATCACTTGAATGGAACCTGACCCCCTTCTCCAAACAATGCCCTTCCCTAAGCGAAACCGTCAAGTTCAACGACAGATCTTCAAACTGCTACCGGAACGAAAAATATTGGAGGAAATGGAAGCCTAAATAAAAAGACTTGCACCAATTGAGAAGGACACTCGATAGAACCTTTCCTTAAATAACTCGATTGGCATTCTCTTTGTAAAAGAAAGGGGAAAAGAAACCGATGCCCTGAAAATATAAATTTGTTGTGCTTTCGTCCTTTGTGAAAGAAAAGGCTACTTTTGTAGGTGGTCAGCACTTCTTTTTTTACTTCCTCCTCAGGAGTTTCTTTTAGAAGGTAGACGTACAGGGAGTTGGGGTTTTGTAGTGGTAATAATAAAGAAGAAAATAAAAGAAAGCGCGAGGAGATGTATTCGAATCCTGCCTGAATCGATGGAAATATCGCTGCGTCGTCGACTTTGAGGGAAAGGAGAAATTGGATTATTATTACAGAATGAATTTTTTATCGCTGGTATCTGGATGGCTGGTAGAAAAAGATATTTATTGAGGAAAAAACCAGCAGCGATGGTATTTCTTCTTATACTCTTCTAACAGTAATGCGTAACGGCTTTAAATCTTACTGGCAGATTTGAATTTCGATTAGACGTAATAGAAAATTATTTATGATACAACGTAATGCATAAAAAATATATAATAATAGTACATATAGTATCACATTTTATAAAATATGTAATATA
>JAPMOR010026200.1:0-13281 GCA_026543865.1 Argiope aurantia
TCATTTTAGTGCAGTGATATATACTAATTCAAGAAGTGTACCCTTTCTCGTTAACCAAATTTTAGTCCAAATTACAAAACGGATTAGCAATTAAACGCATGAACAATCTCATGCATCTTGTTCGTCATGTGTTTTTTGGTTATGCTAACTCATTTTCATCGAGTTTTTTTTTTATTAGTAGACACAGGCATAAAAAAATTAGTTCTGAAAACTTCTGTTTCATTATTTTTATCTCGCCCGTTTTGTTCATCATGTTTTTTTCGCTATGCTGACTCAGTTTCATTGAATTTTATAATTAGTAAACATAGGCATAAAAAAATTGTTTCTGGAAATTTCCGTTTTAAGATTTTTATTTCATCCAACTTGTTCGTCATGTGCTTTTTGGATATACTGACTCAATTTCATTGAGTTTTATAGTTAGTAGACACAGGCATAAAAAAAATTGTTTCTGGGAACTTTCGTTTCATCATTTTTATCTCATCCAGTTTGTTCGCCATGTTTTTTGTTGGTATGCTGACTCAGTTTCATTGAATTTTATAGTTAGTAGAAGTAGGCATAAAAAAATTATATCTAGAAACTTCCATTTACGGAATAAAATTGTTCAATATCTCGAAATTAATTTTTTTTTTCGATTACAGATTTCTTTTTGTGATGACAAAAAAAATTTATTTGTTATAAGGTTCTGTATTAGAGGAACAATTTAAAAAATTGTATGCATATATTACGGATAAATGAATGAAAAATGCATTTTCATAGAAGTATTATTTTAATTGATTTAGAAGTGATTTTTTTTTAAAGTTTTTTCCCCTTGAAACAGCATATTTATTTTCTAATTCATAAGAAACATGCATTGAAAGAAAAAATAAAGGAATACATGTGTGGATGTTAAAAAAATAATTAAAAGTTTTACTAAAAATAATGGTAGTTCGATTTAAAAAAATTTTTTTATCACAAATTATTTGTGAATTGTTTGAATTCATTTTCTAATAAGAGCGATTATAAAAAAAAATAAAAAAAAAAGCTTTTGTAAAAAATATATCAAATAATAGCAAATTCCTGATAAGAGAAATTTTGTTGTAATGTTTTAACTAAATCGCTTGTTTATTTATATTTAAAAACATTCTTTATATTTATCTCAGTTGGTTTTACCAACATTTTTTCACATCTCAGCTCACTAGCTCTGGCATATTTTTCAAAGGAGAAACAACTGATTTATTGGACAAATAAAAGAAAGGAAACATTCTAAAGGTTCTTTGCTTATTTTCCTTTTTTTACACTGATACAATTTTTTTAAAAAAAAATCGAAACACAAGTAATCAAACGAGCATTGAAGTTCAATTATAATTGAAATTGTACTTTCAGTTTTTTTTATAAAATTTTCTTTAAAAAAAAAGTTTTGTCAATAAAATTAGATTTCTAATCTCTTCAAAAGGATTTAATTATTTTTTTAGGATATTGTTATCCATTAGAATTTCTGACTTCTTTAGTAAATTGAAATTCTAACTAAGAATTGCAGCAGCGATTGTCACTTGTAGAATATTTTCTACTTAAAATTAAAGAAACCGAATTTTCACCCCCTAAATATTTTTTTAATTTGCAGAGATATATAAGCAATTTTGGATGAAAGAGAAATATAAGAATTATTTTTGCCGTTTATTAATCTTTTTTATCAAAATACTCCTTTAGAATTTAAAAAAAAGCATAAAAAATTGTTCAATTGATATAATGAATTCAACTGGCTTCTCAAATTTAGGAAACTGTTTTAAGGAAATTCGTTTATTTTAAGCACAATTGAAACAAAAATAATTTTGGTTTCCAAAATCATATCAGCACACAAAGTATGAATTCAAGTTAGGCATTTTATGAACAGTATCATTTCTTCTTCTTCACATGTGATATAATATTACGCAGTTTTATTTTTTGTTCTTTTTAAAACAATATGTCTGTAATTCCCTTTTATTTTAATAGTAGATATACCCAGCTTATTCGTGATTAAAATCTTTTTATGTATAATATTTTTACTTTAAAAACTAATTTTGTATAAAATATTATTATAGGCAAAATCCGTTTGACGTTTTTAACATTTTTTAAAGTTAGAAAATCAATTGAGGCAGACGATTTTTAAAAACCGCCAATAACTTTTCCCATAATTATTAAGATTTGTTATATTAGAAATACTGTTTTTTTTCATAAATGCTGATTGATAGAAGCTTTCAAATAACATTTTGTGACATTTAATTAAATTTTTAATTTTTCATTAATAAAAATACATCAATAGGACTAATACTAATTTTGGATACAACTTATATTAATAATTTCTTGCTTAAAAAATTCTTGTTGTGTTCTGGCATTAGATTTTCATATCCATCTTGTTCTTCTTCAATAAATAATATTTCATTTTTCCACAAAAATTTTTTCCTTGCCACCACTTTAGTTTCAACGATTGACTTAATCTTGCATCCCTACCTTAAAACCATTAAAACATTGTCATAAAAAACGTGTATTAAATTAAAGAGAAATAAAAAAAACAATAGTAATTTGAATTCGAAAGAGTGCAGAATTTTGGTTCGTTTTTGATTCGTTGAATATTTAATTAATTTTGCACTTTGAAAAGTTGATAACATTCTTCCTCTTATCTTATATAATATTTGGTTGATTTCAGATCAGTTTTGGTAGAAATGTTGAACATCCATACATTTTATTTATAGTAAAATTTTAATTATTACTTTGGATTTTTCCACTTCTAATTTGTGTGAACTATTAAAAATTATAACTGCTCTATTGTTTTTTCATTTAATTCAAAATTCTAATCTATTTTCGGCAATTGTTTGCTGTTCTATCTCAGTAACTTTGGGTTGGAAGGAATCCTTTAATTTTATTTTTATGCAAATTTAATACATTTTTTATAGAATATTGTCGCTAAATAAGTTTCCTTAGTGGATTCATAATAACATATTTTGCTATTTATTCTAAAAAAGCATGAAAAAAAATTAGCTTTTCGTTAAATTATTTGATGGATGGCATCTAAATTTAAGCACCTTTCTACTTCTTTAGCTTAAGATTTCGCTAAAAAAATGATTCCATGCGCTATATTTGCATTGTTGTTTTATTATTTATCTATTTTCCAATCTAGATTAAGATCTGGCGTTTTTTCCTGAAATTTATGAACAATTTCATTGATTTAACACCTTTTCTTCCTAATGAAGTTGTATTGATGAATGATTTAGCAAGCTGTTTCATTTGGTTTTAATTCTCCACAAATGAATGTGAGTTTATAGAGCTCCAAATACTGAATTTCCGATAGGATTATGGGACTCAAAAAAGTATATGTTATAAATGTCTCAATTAACTGAAATGTTTGGTAGTTGGTGCAATTTAGATGATTGTTGTATTATCCGAGATAAATGAAGCAGTCGATATCTTTTATCTTTATAAAGATACAAGTTTTCTTATTATTAAAAGTTATGTTAAAAGATACATGATATCCTATTGGCAATTACGATTTTTTAGTCGGTTGAATAAAGATTCGAGACCCTTTGCATGGGTGTAGTGTTTATTAATACCTAAACTGTTTTGCTATTTTACTTTTTCGTATAATTTCGTATAAATATACAGAAAGTATTATCATTGTGAACAAATTTGATCTTGAATTTCGAGAAACACCCTGTAATTTTGGCGAATTAATATTTCCCCGAATTTGAAAAACACATTTTTGGCAATATGTTTGTCTTCATGTGAACTCAGTAACTTAAAAACGCTTGGCGCCAGACGAATAAAATTTTACGCATGGACTCAAGTCCATATTTGTAGATATTTTTTAAAATCAGATTTTGTGTGAAATCCATTCTGAGGAAGTCTGTCTATCTGGCTTTTCAAGTATAAATGAATACCGTAACTGCAAAATGTAAAGCGCTAGATGTATAAAAATTTATTTCACAATAGTTTAGTTTAGTTATATTAACGTCCCGTTTGAAGCAACACTAGGGCTATTTTGGGACGGACCTCGTAATTTTGAACCGCGGTCAGATGACGAGGACGACACCTGAGCTGGCACCCCCCTCTCCACACCACACCACACCACACCAGCGGGAGGACGTTTGGTCAGGACGGATTTAACGTGCAACAGACCCCCTTACACGACGGTTCTTCGGTGGAATCAGGTCTCGAACCTGAAACCCTCCGGTTCCAAAGCCGAGACCTTACCACCAGGCCACCGCGGCCCTTATTTCACAATATTAACATCTAAAGTGCAAATTAACAAATTTTGAACAAAATCTGTCAAAGGATTAGCTGTCTGTCGTACTGTCCTTCCGTATGCATGTAAACGCAATAACACGAAAAGACAATACCTTCGATCAATGAAATTTTGTATGTGATCTTGTGATTACAACTGTAAATCCTCGTCAGATATTGGTTATAATCTGTCTGAATCAAGTAAAAATGTTTAAACATGAATTTAGTAAAAATGCTAGATTCATGCAAAAAAATCTATATTCCGTATAAATTGTCCGTCAATATCATGCTATGTATTTGCGGTTTTATCTATGGTCCATAAGTTTATGCAGGAAGATAAGGATAAGACTTTTATTGGAGAATATTCGAGAAAATTTTTGGGAAACTGTTTTTCATGATTTATAATCTAATCAAATGATACCTTCCATTTCGGAAATCTGCTGTCTTATTGATTTAATTAAGAATACTTTGAATAGTTGAGATGGTTCTGAATTGGGAATAATTTTTATATCGAATTATGGCGTATTTGAATTATTTAATTTCAGTTTATAATTTTTGAGAAGAAATTATTCAATGCCCGTATGATGCGCGACCTCAACGATTAAGGAGCTGAATCTGATATTGTCATACACGTTAATGTATGCTGAATTTTTGATCTTAATGCGTCAATTTTGTCATTCTCATCATCGGGTATCTTATCAAATCACCTTTCATCTAGCTTCAAACCTAGAAGTAGTTTAAACCATCGGGAGATGTCTCCCCGAAACTTCCTCACATGCTCTCTAATAAAGGTTTTATTCCCAGGGAATGCCTTGCGTGACATTGGTGTACAATAGTTACGAAATATTAATGCATAACGTGAATTTAGAGTTTTTACTGAATCTATCATGTCATCTTTGGCGAGTTATCTGGCGATTAATCCCTGGCATGCGGTTTGCACCCAAAAATAAAACTGAAGAAAAAATGTGTCACAAAACTGCATATATAGTCACAAAATTATACTCCAAATTTAATGTATTTAAGTCATTGCGACTTTGAGTTATCATGTTTACGTGTTTTTAAAAGTACATATGACAGACGGTCAAATCATAGTTGGATTTGGGTCGAAATTTGACAGATGTCTACACTACAGATGTTAATTCTGTGTGCCGAATTTTATCTATTTTGCTCTCTTGGTTTTCTAGTTTTAGTTCTTCGTTTTCGAATATAAGTTAGCGACAGCCAGACTTCCTCTGAACAGATTGTACCCAAAATATGATAGAAATCTGGAAGTTTGTAAAGACCGTGTAATAAATTTGAACCTCATTGCTCATAGCGTATTTGAGCTATCTTTGTCACAAACAGACAGATAGACCGAGATTTTCCAAATATGTGTTTATCAAAATTAGGGAGGTATAAAATGTGAAGATTCGTCAACATCTCGAGTTCAAATTTTTTAAAGATTAATTTACTTTCTCTATTCCATGTATACAAAATAGTAAAAAAAAAAAAAAAAAAAAAAAAAAAAAAAAAAAAACGAATTGGTTTTTTGGGGTGGTGAAAGGGGATACTCTTTGATCTCTTTTCGTAATCATTGGTGGATGATTTTGATGTCACTACTGTCTAAGCTTTTGATATATTATTTGGAAAGAGAAAAGATGGCAGACGTGGATTAGAATGATGACATCATAACTCAGCATGTTTATGAATGCCTACGATTTAGCATTTACCGTGAAGAATATATTCCAAAAAATTTCTTCCAAGGAATTTATTAGATCGGTTAAAGTTGACAGATCTAATAAAAATGTTTACATGACTTATTATCTGTTTACATGACTCTACTTTTATTATTGTCTGACGGCTTCAGGCATGGTTGTTCTTCTTCTGTATTCTATCTGTGAAATGTGAGTGTGCCCTCCTAAAAAGGGGTTGTGAAAGCGAATGTGACGCATGGGGTAGCTAAATCGTACTCTTGGCCTTAATTGACGCTCCTGAAAAAACAAGAGACGCTCACTCGGCTTAAATCCCTGACATAACTGTCAGCGGCCTTGTAAAGTGCCATAAGTCACAACACAGAATTCAATACTTTTTTCGATTTATCCGATTTATCTTTTTTTTGGGGGTCTTGACAAACAGTTTAGCAATGTTGAAATGTTATAAGATCGAAGTATTGGTAATTTTTGCTTCTGTGTGTGCACGCGTGTGTGGAATATGGCGACTGATTGAAATGAGAGATCTTCTCTTCTATCCCCATCCAGTGACTCTGGTAGAGATCTATTACTCTATAAGTCTTCTTAGATCTCGAATGCTAATCCTGACTGATGGGGAGGGGGTCTCGTGAGCTGTTAGAGAAGATCAAAGTTTCTACATTAAATCTACAGAAGGAAATTCCTTCACTCAACATCGAGGGTATATTGTTTTAAGCCTGAACTTAACTGATGATGTTAATAGTTCATTTTGCAATTCGTTGCTTTACACTGCGCTTTTTCCTTGTGGCGCCCATGAGTAAAAAAGTGAGGTGTAAACAGCAGACATCAAGTTAATGCAAGTTCAACATCTAACGTATCTAGTTCTGATTTTCGACAAAACGCTCTAATATTTGTCTTCATAATTGGCACTAAGCGCATCTATACTCTACATCACTGCCCCAAGTGTCTTTTAAACACTTGTATGAATCGAAAAGAAATTAAATTTGTTTCAAAATATGCCGTTTAAAAAGTGAAGGAACTTCAAATCAAACGTTAAGTAGTTTTCGTAAAGAAATTATTTAAATCACGTGATTATATATTCAATCTAAATAAATGACGCTTCACTTCATTTCGATTCTTTAGACAATAACTTTCAAAAACTGAGTTGTGTTATCAAAAAGATAAATGTTTGCTTGTGTATAAAACAGCATTTGTATAGTTTATAGAACAATTTTGAAATTCTAAATTCGGTTTTTGATTAAGATATTGTTTAAACTTCTTATTCACTAAACTGTTATTTTCTCAGTTGTAAAATATAATTTTTAAATCGTAAGTAGTCGTAAGATGAATTCTTCTTACACTGTGCCCCTTGGCGCATATTTTATTAGACTGATGCCTAGAGACGTTAGGACGAGAGGGAACTCCAAGCAATAATAACTTTGCAGATAAAAAAAATAGTTATTGATTTAATAACTTTTTTTTATCGGCAAAGAAATAAGTTTACAAAAAGGAAATACTATGAATTGTAAAATATGATAATATTTACCCAAATATGAAATTTAATTGGTCAGGTTCCTGCAAGTTTCATCACGTTTGTTTAATTATTAGATAATATTTATAATACCGATCCTCTACTGCAATAATATTATAGAAGCCCTAGTAAACTGGAGTGATAAAGATAGATAAAAGCTAATGCAATCTCACAAAACTAAAATTAAAATGATTAATTTAATCCTTCAGTGTATTGTGTAGCCATTTGGTTACATGCTTTTATTTTCATTTATAAATTTCAGATGACTGTTCCAAACAGTAACAGTGAATGTTTGGAAATTCTTTTTTTAAATGCTTTGGCTAAACATTTTTAGAAAAGTCCAGTATATTATAATAGCGGCACTAGAATTAGTTTAAACTGAAACTTGGAAAATACCAGGACGTTGTCTGAATAGTTCTATCTTTAAACATACAGCCAAACTTTTTATTTTTTTGGATTATGATAAATATATTGATAAAAAAAGGATTTATATTTTTATTGCAAAATTGTTTTAATGTGATTCGTGTCACCGAGATATTGTTTCATTTATAATGTAACTATTTGGCACATTTTAATATTTTTTTTATAAATTTCACGAAAAAAAATACTTTAAATTTTTAAAAATAATTTTTTAATGCAGCTGTTATATGCAGTTTATATGCAGCTGTTCTAAGCGCGCACACACACACACACACACATATAATTATTTTTGTAAAAAAAATGTCATTCACTGTAATGCTAATATAAGTTATTAACAAATTTCAAATTTCAACATATTTTTAAGTAAATCAACCAATTTGTTAAAAAAAAGATATAATGTTCGCTGCTTGGTGTCTGAAAATACCTAAATCCGCGACTAGATATGCTTTGAAGCAAGAATAATGTTATAGACAATTACCATAGATTTATCTTAAACATTATTAAAATAAAACGATTAATTGGTATATTTAAATTTTTGTGGGTATCCAATTTGTAATCGATTGTTCCAACAAGTAATAATAATTTGTCTTCAGTTTCTTTCCACGTGCGTATGCCTCTATGAATAACTTACAGTTCTTGTCATTCAAACTGATGCATTATTTAATTTTCAATTTACCTACTGGCAAAGTCTTCTGGAAGCAAGTATTTGAGCCCACAAGAATTTTGTACATGAATAAATATATTTGAATTTATTATGCAAATGCTGGTTTTAATATGAATAAAAGCGAGCTGTTTACTGACGACTTACTTTGAGCAGTGAACCACAAGCAGTCGTGAATTCACGACTTAAAACATTAATTAAAAATACTAGAATAAACTCTACTTGTTTGCGCTAGGGGCTGGCGGATAAACATGGAATGTTTATCCGCAGTTTATGTTGCTGATTTGTCTCCGAATAAAAGGTATATCATTCTGAATATTTATTAACAATATATATTTATTATTTCTTACCTACCATGACAAATTTTATTACCAAGTATCCTTCTTTTTCTTTTTTTCTTTTTTTTTTCTTTACAAGCTCGATTTGAAAAGCATCGTTAAACTCGTAATCTTTATGCAAGAGCTCCTTCGAACAAAAAGATCAAACTTCATAACATGCGATTAACGATCTCAAATAAGCATAAAAAGACTTTCACAAAATCCCATGTAGTGAGTGCATCGATACTGAAAAACAAATCTTTGAATTATGCATCGCATAGTTTTTGTATTTTAAATAATTTATCGCTTCATTGCACGAGAGATGATACCACAACAGCATCGTATCGATAAATGGATAAAAATGAAATATTTTTCGGCTGTAAGATTGAAGAATATTCAAGTTGGACTCTCCTATTTAATGGCATCGGAAAGGTCATTATCTGCATTTTGTTGTAAGTGAGTAGGCTGTAATATAAGGAATAAAATAACAATAAAATGAAATGTCGGCGAAAAAAAATGTATCACTCAGTTGCAAAACTGATATTTGGAAGATGTCTTGAATATTAAAGCTAGAGGACCTTTTTTAGAAGGGAGTTAGTTGTATTGAATTTTTGATTAGACACCAATCAAAAGATTGTAGCAGATAGATTTTTAATAAAAAGCAGTTAAGCTAGTTGCATGAGATAATTATACTATTTAAGGTTTCATTCGTTTAAATTGTATTTTTATTAAGATAACTGCTTTTTTAATTTAATCCTAAATTGCATAGCAATTAATTCTTTTAGCACGACCAGTTTTGAAATTAATTTAACTAAAAGGTAATAATTTTAAGATTAATTTCAAAATTGAATTTTAATTTTTAATGTATATCAAATTATGAACTTCGTCAAGTAACAGGAAAGATTATAATCACAAAATGAATGGTCATTTATTTTCACTTTATAACACAGACAAAGAGTGCAATACTGAGGGAGTATACAAAAACGTTGAAGAAATTATACTTCTGCAATCTTATTTTCTGCGTCTAAAGATAGCATATATTGCAGATTTTATTACAAATGTTAACCATACTATGAATGGAATAACAATTTATGACAAATTCTATTGCAAATGTTTACTATATTTTGGGCCGGATAATATTATGTGACTGATAATTTTGCAAACGTTTGACATGTTTTGTAACGGATAGCAATCTACAACAGATCATATTACAAAACGTTTGTCATACTTTGGACCGAATTACGATCTATGGCAGATACAATTACAAAAGATTAACATGCTTTAAAATGCAAAAGTTTACCACGCTTAAATCTTTTAATCTTATAAATTAATGTCTTCAATCTCACAAATTATTGTCTTGTCAAATGTTTATATTTCATTTCCTTTCCCATTTTGCTAGTTAAAGATGTTTGCAACAGATTGAGTTCCTGATTAATAAAATGATTTACAAAATGATGATATATAATTTTTTAAATATATCTCATTTCTTGCTATATCTACAAACATAATGAAAAAAAGCAGAAATTTATTTGTATTTGTTTTCTTTTCGTTTGACAGCGCGATTTTTTTTTTTTCAATTTGATTTTATTTTTTATCGTGAAACTGCATCGTATGCTTTGAAATATCAGAAGTTAGGTGGATTTTTTTAAAAATCTATCAATAAAATAAAAACTTAAAGGAAATATCCGATATATAATACTGCCATGTAGTCTCTTCTTAATTATAAAAAAAGTTATTACAGACAAACCATTGAATATATAATATTATATATATGTGTATTACTACAGAATAGTCTTTTTCTTAACTTTATTTGAATTCAATTGTGATCAAAATGGCATCAATACATTGAAAAATTCAATGTTTTTGGTTCCATGAATTCAAATCTGCTGTTACTGCTCAATGTAATTTTGGAGCTGAATAAAGTGATGAGCAAATTAATAGTCCACCCAAAATTAGGATCCCAGATGCTATGTCTGATATAGCAGCCGAAATGTTGGACAATACTTGCCAAGAACTGGAATTCTTCTTGGACATTCTTTGAGCTACTAAGGGTGCTAGCCACATTGAAATTTACTGACATAATGGTTTAATCAAAAACTTTATAAACGTCTTTACAATATATCGAAACAACATATGCCGAATTTCAATAATTTTTTTGTAACCAAGGCAAGACTTCTTGGCCATCCTGTATAATTGAAGAAAAAAAAATCACGGTCATACTTTTTTTTGCGCACTGTGTCTTCAGAAACTTCTGCTGTATTAATAACAGTTATCAGCAATCCGTTTTTAAAAACATTCACATTTTTTTAGAGAAAACCCGTTTTAAGCATCATAATTTCTTTAGAAAATAATATCGCAAATGGACTGATGTGACATACATTAATTTCGCTGCACTTTTTTACTTTCGGAATCCGTTGGTGAAAGAAGAATGGGGGAAAAAAAAAAAACATATGTGACGACACATGGTTCAGCTTACAACAACACATTAGTTTAGCTGGATGTTGCGCAGTTATTTTTGTTGTGTAC
The DNA here is from genome assembly GCA_026543865.1 of Argiope aurantia. NCBI lineage: Eukaryota > Metazoa > Arthropoda > Arachnida > Araneae > Araneidae > Argiope > Argiope aurantia. Next base: position 11,356 of record JAPMOR010026200.1, read on the forward strand.
CTGGATCTTTATATGATTGATTTCACTGTTGACAAATTTTAGCTCGAAACACAGGACTGATATTTCCTGTTTCGCTTGTGTTTTTCATTTGATTTATTTATGTACGTTTACCGTATTAACCCTACTGCGCATCGTGTAGGCTATACGTTTTTATTTTTATTTATAAGCTTCACGTGACAAGCAACAATGAAAGCTTGGATATTTTTTTGTAATGTTTTTTGATAAACATTTGTTGAAAAGATTTGTATATGGCAATAACTGTATTAGAATCAGGTTTAAACTGGAAACTTCGCAAGATTCCCAGATAAGTGTGCTAAAATGCTTTTATCATTGAAAATACTATCAAAATATTTTTTAAGTTGTAAAAAAATATATTTTCAAAAATTTTTTTTTTTGCAGAATTGTTATTTTTATTGCAAAATTATGGTTTATGTCACTCAGATATTGTTTAATTCATAATGTATCTATTTGTAAAATTTAATTTTTTTTAATTTCACGAACAAAGTTAATTTAAATTTTTTAAAATTAACTTTTAAATTAACTTTAATTTAAAATTTTTTTCTGTTTTATGCAACTATTCAAAATGCATATATTTTATTATTTTTTTTTAATTGTAAAAAAAAAGTTATGGATTTTAGGGTTAAGATATTCTTGTGTAAACGAACATACAAATTTAACAATAATATTTTTAATTACAATTTCTATTCCAACCACATTTTATCTCATTTTATTTTATTTATTGGTCTATTACACTTTATTTATTTCTTTATTCCAACCATCTTTGTTTCTGACATAATTTTAAATTCTGGTTAGTAGTAGGAGAAACAAGTATGACTCTTTCTAAAAATATTTGGGTTTTTAAATATTTGAAATGTTTTTACAATAATACAATCCCAGGTTCAGTAATTTATATATTATATGATTTAATTCTATATAAAAAATAACTTTACCCAACTTTGGCATGTGGTCGGAAATTCTTATTAAGTAATTCTATTAACTGTCTAATTTCATTTGTATGCCTTCTGCAAATTTATTTACATATTTATATGGTGTATTATTTTAACTGCTATGTTTTCCATTGTTTTTAAATTCGCCTATTTCGTATTTGCAAGGGATTATCCCAATACTTTAAAGGAATGGGAGTAAAGACAGTAAAATATTTTGTTATCTGGAATTTTTTCTGATGGAAAAAAAAAAATCTAAAATCCATGGTATTTCATAATGTTTCTGCTTCGGGACCAGGTAATTCCAGGTTCGAAAACCCAAATTATATGTGGGCTTGGAGTAAGTTAAATCTGACATCAGGAGTCAAAAGCCATGCTGTTGGTCTGACGTTGAAATCTGGAAAGTAATGTGCCATCTCAGGAGTCATCCTCGTCATTAAAAAACAGCTCAAAATTATAAAACAAGTTCTGAAATATCCCTCATACTACCTCAAACTGTGAGCTTTCTACCAAAAGTTGTGTAAAGTCTAAAATTAAACTAAATAATAATAATCATAATAAAGAATATAGACCATCTAAATATCACGTTGTTCTCGAAAGTCATAAATGTTTTTTCTGCGTCATGTATTACTGTTGATTTAAATTTCTGATTTAGAGAGGAAAATTTTATGTTTTGTTGATTAAAAAAAAACCCCGTTTCTTTAAAGCGCGAAACAAAAAATGAAATATTCATTTTAAGTTCAGGAGGAAAACTAAATTTTCAGACAATTAATTACTTGCATCTTCACAAAAATTTACTGCTGAAACATATCTTGTTATGTTTCAGATTTCTTTATACAGATTAATTAGAATTTGTGTAAATATGCTGTGAAAGCTGAATATTATTCTTCAATATAATTTTCTGGTAACAGCTGCAGATCAAAGCATTTTATGCGTATCAGTATAAATAAGGCACGAAGAAATGAAACTTTTAAGAAATCTT
>JAPMOR010026206.1:10099-35316 GCA_026543865.1 Argiope aurantia
TGTGTGTGTGTGTGTGTGTGTGTGTGTGTGTGTGTGTGCGTGTGTGTATGTGTGTGTGTGTGTGCGTGTGTGTGTGTGTGTGTGTGTGAGAGAGAGAGAGAGGAAGGGAGAGAGAGTAGTACTTTGCTTAAAAATGCTTTAATCAATTACTTTAAAAAATAGAATGTAGCGAAATGTATTTATTTCAAGATTTGTATTCAACTGTTTTGAATCTCGATGTTGCTCTGAATTATGATTCCATACTAATATTGAACACTAATAATAAATTGAATGGTTTCATATAGTATAGGCATCTTTAGAATTTATAATGAATTGTTAAAATTTTATTATTGAATTTACATTCTTTATTGGAATGAATTATAAGTTATCAAAATAGATTTTTTTTACACAGTTTTCTTCAAGTATATTATATTAGACAACTTTAGCTAAATTTTGCAAATTATCTACGACAATTGTGCATTTCATTTACAAAAATTTAATTACGTTTCACACTATAAGTTGCACTAAAAAGAAAATGTTTGAAGTAGAAGTAAATATTTTTTTGGGGAACAAGTGTATACATTTTTGTTTTGCAGCCAAATTAGAACTTTGGAAATATTATTTGTTTCCATCGATACTATCGGTAGTAAATGCTCAAATTCAAAAAAAAAGTTTAAGGAATCCTTGTTTAAAAAAAAACGGACTTTCAAATTATAGTTACTAAGTCCTGTAGAGCTCATGAAACTGTGGTTCTTTATAGCTTAATTATGAGCTGCTTTTCGCAAAGCCTCTTAAAAAATCTTTACCAGCTCCTCATTAGATTAATACTATGCAACACATTTAAACTCTGTTCGTCCTCCTAAGCAAGCCTCATAATTATTATTAGAAATATTAATAGTGAATCCGAATATTTATTTCAATTTTTCTCCGTACCTGTCTCAAGTATTTTCTTCAAAAGTTTTCTTGAATGATCCCATACGACGTTTCACATTCGTCAGATGATCATTAAAATATTTTATCCTTATTTGCAAGGAACTTCTTGGCACACAATAATGGCCGAAAGCAGACCTTTTAGACATTTTGTGCTTCAAAATGTTTTGATCCTCCCGCTGGTGTGGTGTGGTGTGGAGAGGGGGATGCCAGCTCAGGTGTCGTCCTCGTCATCTGACCTCGGTTCAAAATTACGAGGTCCGTCCCAAAATAGCCCAAGTGTTGCTTCAAACGGGGCGTTAATATAACTAAACCAAACTAAACTAAACCAAAATGTTTTGAACTGCAAAACTATCATGACTACTTGTCTGCAAGATTTTTTTTTTAATTTTGGCATCGTTTTTTTTAAATTGAATATTGGGTTTTAATCACACGGGCCACGCTAACAATGAAAATGTTGTAAAAGAAAATAAGGTTAACAAATGACTTTTTTTAGCAACTCGGTTAACTGAGAAAGTGGAAGCTTTCATGTTTCAATCCAAAACTAAGTAATAACATTCTTTCCATATTTTTCTTATTAATAGGAGCACACAGCATCGTTAAACTTATACGAAGTAATTACTTAAGGTTCACAAAGAAGACGAATTGAGGAATGGTACAACTACACAGTGCTATCATCCCAACACAATGTTTTTGATGGCGTACTGCCCGACGGTTAGCTTTATTCGCCCTTCCTTTACTAATCAAAAGTGAGCAGTTGATAAGCTAAATAATTTTTTAATTTTTGCATATTGCATTTGAAAATTTTATTTATTTGTTCTGGAATTTGTATTAAAGTTTTATTCCTTTTTATGTTATGCTTACTTTGATTTGTTTATATTTTTCAACACAAATATATTCGATAATGGGAAAGAATTGGATAGAGGGAAACGAATTTTAAAAAGGAATTCTGTCTGAAACAGGAATATGAGAATCAATGCTTTATAAAGCAATTACATACATATTTACTATCTAAAATATAGTATAAACCACCAGAGGAATGAGTTTCAAAAAATAATTTATTTATTGAAGTAGGAAAAAGTACCCTTTATGAAACAAAAGTAGTAGTGTCGGGCTGATCATTAATTGCATTTTTGGTTTTATGAAGAATATTTGATTTTATGAAGATTTCTTTTAAAAAATTATAAAAATTTAATATCTTAAACATGGAATAATAGAAGCATTAACTGAAATTATAAAATTTAACCTTGATTCTCCAACTATAGTTTAGAGACTTTTCCTTGTAAACGCTAAGTAACTCCAAAAAAATGAAAAAAATTCCAGTATTTCTTCTATTAAAAACAAAACAACTTTTCTAGAGGAAAGAAAAATCATATTTTGATTGTTTTACTTATACTCTTCAGTCCTGATTTTTTTAAAACTGGTTTAAATATTTGATTTCAATATCTTTTACCTTTGTTACATCTCAATAGTTTGTGGAAAAGTATTTACTGATGAAACAATGTTAAGTTCCATAATTTTAAGGTACACATATGTGTAGCTTGGGTCTTAAGCAAGTCAAAGCATCCTCGACAAAAGAAATTAATTTTCGTGGTTACTTAATAGCTATACTTTTCTTATTTTAAGGCGTTATAAATGAAAAAAAATACAAAATTTATTATATTAATAATCTATTAAACATTATTTTGAAGGAAATTTCATTTTTTTTTAAATATTACGTAAGTAGACACTGCATTTCGAACACTTGGCTCTTCTAGAGTTACACCCTGGATACCTGCATTTTGATTCATACTTATCGTCCATGCAATGGTGTAGATGGCTTGACATATCTAGTCATCTCTTTTTAATTGGGAAGGGACAATTTTTCTTGCTCTTTTAGAGGTATTTTCACGAGATGGTGGTAATGAAATCTCCAATGGTCTTGTAGTTGCATTTCCATCATTTGATGACCTTTCTTCTATTAATTTGTTTTCATTTGAAGATGATTTTTTACTTGTCCTTGGTTTCCTTTCTTGCTGATGATGAGAATTCCCTCATATTTCAACAGGGACCGAAATATTTGCATTTGAAATTGCAGTAAGGTCATAACATTTTCGGCTTCATTCCCGATAGCTCGGCTTGTCGCTTTTCCACCATTTTATAGTATATCAAGCAATTGACAACTACTAAATCTATAAAATGCGTGAATGCTCGCGTCGGTCATTTTTAGTAATTGCTGCATACCGGTAATATGCAAAATAATGGTCGATGCCTCCCATATTATATGTTTTTACAAAAGCAGATTTTTTTATATCACCATTTTGTTTAAATTCTTTTGTCTATCTTCTGCCTATTCCAATTTATTCATTACCTATACATGTGGATAATAGTCATGGATTTATTATCTTTCTACTTGGCAAGGCACATTTGACTATCGTCTGTGACCCATTAATCCTATTTGCCAGGTTTCATTATTTTTGATACATGTGAAATTCTATTGATTTTCCTAAAATCACTTTTTTCCTAAAACTCCAATAACCTCCTTTTGAGTTAAAGCCACTTGACGTGAAAAAAAATATTATTAGCTTATAAAATTCTGTATATTCTATACATGATGTCGGTTTGAAATATCAATTACTGACTACAAAACAGCTATAAAATTAAATTTCTTACTAAAGTTAAAAAAATAAATATTTTTAAATTTATATTTTATTACATTACAGAACATAAGAATTATTTATTATAAAAAGATATACGAAATATTCAATGACAAGAAATGACAATTTGAATACAAGAGCTCAAAAGATAAACAGCGCAATGGATCGCAAGCAGTCAGGAAACAGGCGCGAAAACGCCCGAGGTACACATATGTGTACCTTAATTAAATTTGTATTTTCACCGATTCTATTACAGATAACAAGATATAATTTGGTAATGACTTTAACCAGACACTTAGTATTTTGTAAAAAGATATACAAGTGTTTATTTTAATAATAAATATTAAAAAATGTACTTAAATTTGTTGCGTTTTCTGTTCAACGCCATTTTTGTTATGTCTCTAATTAATAGCGATGGATATGAAAATAATATCGAACTGTAGTGCTATTTATTGATGCAAAATAGAAGCTACATTCATCAACGTTGAAATGCATGCATTATTTCGTTAAAATTTAACTTTACCGGATAGGAAAAATGAAAAAAATTGCAGGTACACATATGTGTACCTCGGAACTGAAGAGGTTATGTATTTTAATCACATATTCTTCGATAGAGGTGCTGTCGAATCATAAATCACAAGAAGAGAAAAAAATGTCATCTATAGTCATAACTCAAGTCTGGGACGCAACTGCGGTAGAAAGATGCGTGATGTGGATTCATGGAACGAATTTAAAATATAAATAAATTAAAACAATCCCTCTAAAAGTAGAATTTTGAATGGATATGTCGCGTAAGGCAACATAAAAATAGCTAATAAAACTTTTTCATGTAATCAGACAAAAGTGCTAGAACTAAAAAATGAAAACATACTAATTGCCGAAAGCAGCAACAGTAAATTTTACCCTGAACACAAACTGAACTTGCACATAACTTTTTAGAACACGAATGCAATCCATTCGGCTCCATTTCAAGCACATTTTCTTTCAAAATAAAGTTACAAAATTTAATTAAAGCAGGCATTTTTATTTAATTAAAAATTAGAGTATTTTTTCAAAGAATAAATCTTATTTCTGCTATTTCTCATAACAAATACTTCCTTGTTTTCTGAATATTTAGAAGAAAACTGGGAACCATTTTATAACGAAAATTAAAATGTTATCCTTACTCTATTTGTCGTGAACGTTCAGGTCCAGACAGTGGCAAATTATTATAATTTGATTGCCAATCATTTAATATCGTGTCTTCAATTTTTTTTTTTTTTTTTTTTTTTTTTGTTAAGCATAAAGGAGTTTAGTAGAGTTACAGTAGCATAAAATAGAAAAAAGGCATGTCGACTGCTTTCATTTTTTAAAAATATTATCAAGGCATGAAATATTAGTTTCATAATTCTTATTTTAGATTAATTTGACACGTGTAGATATTTTACTTTTGTCATTAGCGCATCGATTTTTAATGATTAATTAAAGCACATCAGAATAATTTCCATCAGAGTGCTTTCATTTCAGAAAGTTATCTACATTGCTTATGAAGATTAGAAGCAGGCGAGATACTAATGTACTTTTTGTTTTACTTCAGATATCATACTTTGTCTAGTAAGCGTCAAATCATAACACCATTATGCAAAATTTAGAAGAAAAAAAAAGCTTAAATAATATCTTATAATAATGGAATATCATCTACTGAAATTCAGAGGTTCCAAAATGCTATCTTAAAATTCTTTACGCTGGTTTTTCAAAATGAAATGAAAGGAATATTTTTAATATTCAGTAAGGATAAAACATTTTCATTAAGGTAAAATTTTATATTTCCTATGCAAAATAGCCATTTGTGATAATATTATTTTTCTCATTTGATTTTTCTTTTCTGTCGGTAACGTTAAGCTTAAAAATTGAATTGAAAACCGTATCAGATGTTTATGAAGCTCTTTAATCACATTTTTACTGTTTCACGCTTAATATATGTAAGCAAACAATAAGAAGTTCAAATTTCACTTTTGGAATTCTAATGATTTAGAATCAACATTCATGCTCAAATTTAAATTTTTAATGATAATGCTTAAATGATAATCTTCAAAACTTCTAATATGTATCGCTTTATGTAAATTAGAAACATAAAGCCAAATATATAAAAAAATTTAACGTATAATTTTATTTCATATTTTTGCTTAATGTTAAGGCAAAGTTTCTTATTACTATTTTCTTATATTTTGTAACCCTAAAATATGCTCAGATGTTTATTTGGAATAAAATAAAGTTTAATCTCTTCAAAGAATTCATACATTGCAAAGTATTCGACATATGAATGACATTTTCACTCTTTATTTGAGCTTCTGTGCTATTTTTTTTAATAATTCTGATTTAAAACTATAAAAAGAATGCTTAAATCTTAGATGAATCCTTTAACTTGAATTTTAGGGAACAATATTTTTTCCCCTGTCCAGTTCACGTTAGAAATAAGAAGTAGGTCTGAAAATTATAAAAAAGAATACGATTAAAAGATAGTATGCAGGTGCAAAGAAAAAAAAAAGTGAAAGTGAATAAGAAAATGTGGGAAACTTAAATTAATGAATGCTAAATTGCTGCATTCGACATTTACTATAGAAATGTATTCGCATCATGCAATATTTAATATTGATTTTTCTGATTTAGTATCAGTTGAAATTTGTTTACAAAAAAGGATTCACCAATAAATATACTTTCTTGGTTCACGAAAAATTACTCTGATTCCAAAGTGATTTCTTAAAAGATCTTTCTTGTCCTAATACCATAAGCTTTATTAACAAACATAATGAAACTACGATTAACCAGACAATAAACATAAGCTAATTTACTAAGTTCACAGATTTAATGATCCGAGAATTAACCAATAATTCTAGTATTGAAAATCATATCAAAATCCTAAAACAGCAAAATCTTAACAGAAAGATAATCAAATTTGATTTCCCAGCCTTTCCAAAATCCCGACTCATCCGCGACACCGGGTGTAATAGATCCCCTCTTAACTCCCTTTTGCTGGCTGTTTACTCGGAGGCTCATTTCGAATGCGTTGGAAAGTCTAAAGGAAGTGAGGAGCAACATTGTCGCTAAATCATTTTGCGAAAGAGGAAAACGCGTGAAAGCAAAGCCGTCTCCTCCCCTCCTGGCCCCGAACGATCAGAAAATCCTCAAGCAAAGCCCATCAAGAAAGCGCTCCAGCAGCAAATGTCGCCTTTTCTGTCCCCCCCCCCCCGCCATCAGAGCGCAATAACAGCACAGTCTAAATCGATCGGTGGACTGGAATTCGCACACGGATCCTGGTGGGAGCCGAAGACAAAAGGAACCGTGAGAAGAAAAGAAATGGCGAGGCAGGGAACACCTATCCAGTATCTTAAAGAGATCGATTTCGATCCTGGAAGGGTGTGTGTAGGGATTGCTAAGGGGTGGAGAAAAGAGATGAAATGCCAAATGCTGGTGCCGAAGAAGAAGAGAAAGATAAAAAGTGATAGAGATTCCTATCGATTCGTTTTGTGGGAGAGGGGAGGAACAGAGAAGGTGTGCCAAGAATCGCAGTCTTTTGTCCTAAAAGAGAAAGCTTTCCCTCGTGTTCCTGTAGTGTTCGGGTGAAAAGGAACATACGATTCTGGTCGATTCTGACCGACTATTTATTTTAAGGTGAGGCGAGTTCCAGGGGGCGGGGGTGGGGGGAGCATTTCCATGCGAGTGTCCGCTTGTTTGGATCTTGAAATGTTTTACGATATCTGCGAGATGGGAGAACTTTCATTTTCTGCCAAAAGTACGCTTTGGAAACTGTCATTTGCTTTCGATAAGCTATAAGTAAGCTACGTAAAACATTTTTAAATTGTTCCCGAAATAAACTTTTTTTATTATTGTACGCATAACTAATATAAAATTTGAATTATTCTAGAATTTCTTTGAATTCCACACTTGATTAATACGATTAAGTATTTAACAGAATTAATCACCGTGAACCAATTTTTGCTTATCGTAACTCTTCTAACTAATATCCAAAACAATATTCAAAATTCTTGCATTAGAAAAGTTTGAGCAAAACAATAAAACCAAATAAAGCAAAATGAAATAATATACCCTTCATCATCCGATGAATCCATTACACCCTAATCTGCAATAAGTTGAAATACGATTGAAATGACAATTATACATCCCTGGATTTTGAAATAAATTGAAATATTTCCTATTTATCCGAAAAGGAAACTAATAAATAATATTAATCTTATCCCACTATTGAAAGTATTGTCTTATTGACCCCATTTTTGTTTATTTGGTTAATGCAATCATTAATTAAAGAAAAAAAATTATAACATTTTGTAAAAAAAAAAAAAGACTTTGAAATTGTTTGATAATATTTTGTTTTTGAGTCAAAGCCAGATTCGCCATCATAATAATACCACAATTTTCTTTTCCGAAGATAATTATCCTGTAAGGAAGTAGTGGCAATACATGCTAAAAGAAAATACTGTCCTTAGTAAGAAGAGTCATTAGAACCATAGGATTTTTTTTCCTGAGAAAATGTAATTTATGGTTTTATTTAATACCAGACACTTTGATAATCAGCTTATTTGCTAGAAAAATTGGTTAGGTTTCATTAATAATTAATGACAAAATAGCTTTCCACAAATCTCGCTTGGGTGTCTCTTCATAAAATCTCTTATGAACGACTTGATATTCATAATTCCTTCTTCGAAAGCACTTTTTTAACATAAAGGTACAACAGTCATTTAAGTTTCTTCATTTGTCTTTTATGTTTTTATATGTAAATGAGCCTTCCTAATACGTGAAATCATGTGACACATTTGCATACAAACGTAACTGTCGATTTTCTCTTACATATGATATATGATGTCTAACGAAGATAACTTCATTTTCTAATTCCTAATATTTCTAATATAAAAGGTGCATTTAGTTCCAACATAAAAAGGGTAAAGCACTTTTCACTTGTATTGTGTGAGAACGCTTGAGTTGAACTGAAACGTGCTGAGAAGTCAACTAAAAAAGAGCCTTTGTAGTCTTTCAGCATATCAGGGCTTTATTAATAGATTCTATAAAAAATTAGATTAAATAACATAAAAAAGTCAAAATTCATAACATCATTTTCAAAAAATATTTTTTAATTAAAGTATGTAAAAAATAAATCAAATTTTCATTTTTTGCACTTCAGCAAGGGACGAAAAACACAATTAAATATTTGTAGAAATAATCAAAACATTATAAATTTCAACATAAGAATAAAAGACAATGTAACAAATAATGCATAAAAATATTTTTAAAAAATATTACAATTTGATTACAAATAAATAAATGAAATGATTATTTTTTTTTATTTTAAGTGACATGAAAATTATTTTTATGTGATGATATTTATGAATGTTATTTTTAAAAAAATATAAGATTGTTGCTTAGTTTTCAATTTACTACACTTCTAACTAAAATTTCAAAAAAAAAAATCGATGTTAGATCCATATTGCCATTTTCAAAGTATGTTTGATTCAAATTTAATAGCTCTAAGTTAAAGGGATGCATACACGCATTAGCTTTTATTAATATTTAATCCATGTTCTTTTTCAAAATTCCATGATTAAAACATTTGAAACTCCTGCGAGTGCCAGGCATTTAATTCTCGTGATTTTAGGGACCTTGTGTTTACTCTGTTCATTTTTGCTGAATTATAGTCTACGATCTTCTCCAACGTTTAAATTTCGAATCGAAAGTGCTGAAGATAGAAATCAGTTAGTAAAATTAGTTAAATTAATTAACTATATTCCTAAAATTATTCGGATAATGTCTCTGTACCAGTTATTTTTCATAATTTCGTAAGTATTTAAAAAAAGTTTTGTTTTTAGACAAAACAAAAATTAACTTGTTAAACTCCCGTAGCGTCATTCAGAGAGTAAAATTTCAAAGTGTAATTTTTTGAACAACCAAGTACTTTTGTTATTACTGATAAAAAGAGCACGCGAACACGCGCTTGTGTTTACTTTTATCAAGGATTCTCTAAAAATATTGATCGAATTTTATTTAATTAAATCGAAATTCTTCATGAGTTTTTAATAAATTAAAGCACCATTTTAGATGTTGCCCCTATTATCTAACTCCTTTAAGATTTAATTTTCAATAAGCAAATACAAAAGATGTTTCCTGGTTGATAAAAATTGAAAAAGGGCAAATACCATGTTTTAATATGATTTACGTGTGCTCTTATGTAATTAATCTCTTTAAGAGATTTCAAAGAATAGAGGGGAGAGTTGCAGAACCTCCAATAATAAGCGTTTATTAATGAGAATAACGTAATATATAATTAAATATGTATACAATATAATTAAATATGTATAGAATATAATTAAATATGTATAGAATATAATGAAATATGTATAGAATATAATGAAATATGTATACAATATAATTTAATATCTATAGTATTAATAAAAACTGTTAGACTTTAATTGCATTAAATGCAAAATATTGTTGTGAATTATAAATAAAAAATACTTTAATCTATACAAGCCTTAAATGTTTAAAAGATTTTAATATTTAAAGAATAATTGCATAACTAAATCTCATCAATGTAAAAATGATTTTCTGATTTATAAAAGCTGTAAATATTGAATCTATAATATTTCCATAATTTACCTGTTTCTTTAATGACAATGAATTTTATATATAAAAATGATAAGAAGAAAAAAAAAATCACTAAAAATAATCAAAAGAAAAAATATATTTTCCTGTGTAACTTCTTTCCCCTTAAATAAAGCTAGAAAACTATTCTAAAGATAATAAAATATAAATAAAACATTTCTTAAAGCTTCGAAATTTTTTTCACAGTTTCCCTTCAGCCGTTAATTAAAGCAGGGGAAATTTTCTATTTTACATTGTTTGATTGTATATCATTCGACTTCAGTGAATGTTAAAGTTTTCAAGTTATGCGAGGATTGCATGAGTTTGATAACAAACCTTGGATAGCTAACATGCTAATGTTATTATACAGAAAACATATTAATTAGAATGAATAACATATATCATGCGCAGTTGGAGACTAATTAATTTTGTCAAAGCAGTATTCAACATTACCTTTAATGTGATAATTCAATATTTATATTCAGTTATCTAAATTTTATTATTTAAAGAAATTCTTAGCAAGCGTTTTGTTTTAATACCTCAATATATTTTTCTCGCATTTCTAAATTTTTACTATTTTATTAAAATGGAGATATTTCTTATTCTGGCTGACATATTTTGAAATTGGAGCGATTTGTTATTCTTAAAATTTGTAAGGTTTCATCCGTTTAAATCCATTATGAATGCATCTTGAGAAATTATCAAATAACCATCGAATTCATTCATTTAAAAATTATGGATCTGAAATTTGAGATCATTTCAAAATCAAATTCTAGAAAAGCAAAGAATGGTAAATAAAATTGGATAGATAAATAATGCCCAGATAAATTCTCAGCAAGCTGGACAAGATGTCGTGTTTTTGATTATTTTCAGTAAATCTGGGCAATTAAAGTTATAAAAAGATATTTAAAAAAACACTTATAATTGATATTTTTTTAAACTGCTTTATTTGGTTAATTTATTTATTGACGCGAATGTTTTCATTTCAGCAATCGAGTCTGGCATCTTTAAACAAATGAACTGAAGCAAAGTAGGTAAACGTAGTTAAAATTTCATGTTATCTAAGTAATTAAAAAATTAATTTACTACAGTTGGAAAAACCTTGAAAGAATTTTAAAAAAAAATCCTTTCATATTTATGGTAAAAGAATTTTCATAATATGAGACATATGTAAAGAAAAATTAATGATGTGTAGCTTAAATAATACTCTTAAAATGCCTTAAGTAATTGCATAAATATGCCAAAAACTAATAAAACTAGCATCCCTTTAAGTATTAGTGAAAGAAGAATCAATTCAGAGACTAATAAATGACCTCTACTAAAGTAAAAGCCACAGCCCAACGTTTCGTGGGTTGGTGGCAAGCAGGAAAATCGTTGATCTTTAAGCTGTCAAATACGTACTTTGGGTGGTCAGAAAGTGCAATTCGGTAGAATATTCTTTAAAATTCTAATCAGAGTTTTACTAATTAAAAAAATCAATGAAATTTTGACTTTTTTTTTCTTATAATCTTCGAAAATATTATAGTACGAAAAAACTATACAAATACTTTATATTTTCTTAAAATTTAAAACATTATCTTAATAAAGATATCAATTGCCTAATTTCTCTTATTAATTTTCAAAAATATTTCATTGATGTTGTAGAATTAAAAACTTTTTCATTGCTGTTACAAATTTCGTATCCAGGTTTTAAACCAGAGTATGAAGACTTGCCCTTATTTTTTGTATATTGAGTAGGATTCTTCTTTTAAAAAAAAAGCTTTTAATAAGATTTTGATTCGGATTAAAAATTTATATAAACTTGAAGCGAAAATTACTTTGTTTCTGTAATTATTAAAAATGAGCTTCGCATGAAAGATTCAATTAAAATCCTTTGCAATAAGTAATTCTGACGAAATCTCCAAAGGCGGTTACGGAATAATTATAAAATATTTAGAAAACCTCAATTTTCAGTGTGGACAAGCAAAATATTACCTTTCAAAATTAAAATAATAGTATATTTTTAAGAATATATTTTATGACTGATATTATTTATAAGTTTTCGTAAATAATATCAGTTATAAAATATAACATGTATGCTTGTAAATGTCCAAAAGAAATATTAAGAATGCGTTTGAAGCTTGTACAAGGTAAGAAACCGAAATATCAGATATTTTATGATATTTTATAGAATATCTCTGTTATCCATTGAAAGAGGAAATTTGCGTTTTGAAGTATCCTTCAGAGATAATTTAAGAAAAAAAAGTAATAATTTAAGGGAAAAAAAACTAATAATTTTTAAGAATTACTTTCCACAAAATTCATCTAGAATGTAAGTGATGTACATACACTTTCCATTGATATAAAGTCCTTCATATTCGAGTTACTCTTCCTTCTAGTTTAGTTATATTGCCGTATTGAAGAAATACAGTCGTATATCCATGGCCGAATGGTCATGGCACTGGTCTCATGATCAATAAGGCAGAAGAATCGAGGCAATTAGTTCGTGCACGAACTCTCGAGGCTCAGCAGAAAGATCGCCGGCGTTATGACTCAAAACATCGGATAATGGCATACGAAGCAGGGGATTTAGTGTGGATTTTTATTTCAGTTCGTAAAAAAGGGCTTTCCGAGAAGCTCCTCGAGGTACTTCGGCTCTTATCACGTTTTGAGGCGATTGTCCGACGTCACTTATGAAGTAGCCGATTTCGATCATAATTCTAGAAGGAGAAAACCGAAGGAAGTTTCCCACGTTTTACGCATGAAGCCATACCATGACCCAGAAGAACAAGATGACCAACATTCTTATAAAATAATGGAGGTTCCGGAAAGAGACATTTCTCAAGAGAGACTACTCCCCATGAAGACACGACAACTTATACTGGCCCTGTGACTCGATCCAGAGCTAGAGCTACACAATGAAATGTCATAACATCGAGGCGCTGTTCTTCTAAGGAGGGAGCAATGCCGCATTGAAGAAAAACAATCGAATCTCCATGGCCGAATGGTCATGGCACTGGTCTCATGATCAAGAGATCTGGGCTCGAATCCCGCTAGAGACAATGCGATTAATAGTATATGTAAATACTTTATTCCTTGATTTTATGTTTTCCTTTATTTCATGTTCCAGAAGATACTGGACATTTCTTTAGTTTACCAGACAAGTGTTCTGGACTTTTCTTACTGTCTCCAGAAGAGTATTCTGGAACTTTCTCTGCTGGTATAAAAGCAGAAGATTTGTCAGTTACTGTGTTCTGAGTTCAGTTAATAAATTGGTTTAGCTCTACCTCTTGTGTGTGTGTGTGTGTGTGTGTGTGTCATTGTGTTCTATATTATCTACGTGACATTCTTTGGTGGAGGCGCCGGGTAGCGATTCCAGTCAGCGTGGAAACGAATTTACGAAGAAGCGATCGCCGTAAAGGCCTTGAACCAGAATTTGGACTTTATTACCCAGAAAGACAAGGAAAATGCCTGCAGAACAGGAAACTAAACCTGTCATCCTGACATCTGCACAGCCACAATGCAGAAATCCATCTGTATTTAAAGGAGACGTGGGACAGGACCCAAGCAAATGGCTGAAGGAATACGACAGAGTATCAAAATTCAACAGATGGGATGATATGACTTGTCTAGCAAATGTATTCTTTGTCTAACATTTTGGTTACTTCCTCACTGATAATGCGGCGTTCGGATGGAGACACTCGGTAAGCTCTCTGACTAATAGATAATTGGTCGCCTATGTTTATTCGTTGTTTAACATTGAGTTGGTTTCCGTTCTTGATCAAAAATTTCTGAAAACCTCTGGAGTAGATGAAATATTCTTTCTTTTTAGTCGATCCTCAAATCCGGAGATATCATCGTGATATAATCGATGACACCCAACTTTGCCTTTGAAGTTGTCGTGGAATAAGGCGATCCCTCATCTATCGTATTTACTCCTTCTTCGTGTAAAGGCTCGGCATACCCTATGCACATGCCTTTAGAGATGATCTGAGGTTCTCCTTGTCCGCTGGCAACCCATAGTTCGGCTTTTCCATTAAAGAGCGTAACTATAGTAGATGGAATAGCAACTTCCTTGTTCAAGAGGAGCATCCTATTTCCCTCTACTATTATGTCGATAGCTCGAAGGTTCTTACGGCCTAAGACAGTAATCTTTCTGATAGAACGAGCAGGTACTGTATAGTCTGTGAATAAACGGCTGGAGTCTGAATTTTGGGATTCTCGAAGGACATCTTGAAACAAGAACTCCGAACGACCACAATCTATAACAGCTTGCGAAGCGCCCAAAAAGTCCCAACCAAGGATGATATCGGGACTGCATTGCGGCAAAACAATAAATTCAAAAGCCTGAGATCTGCCATTGATTTCGAGACGAAGCGTACATTTTCCTACTGGTCTCACGTAGTTTCCATCGACGACTTTTAAAAGAACATTGTTATTTGTTGGAAACATAACTTTCTTCAGTAGGCGACGATACTTCTCCAAGATAACAGAAAACAGAGTCCACAAGCGCAGGGAATGGCTCATTGTCGACGATTACTTCAATATTGTTCCCAGACAGCTTTGCGGCAATCGGAGGATTTTTGTCACTAGCGTGGCGTAGTCAGTAGGATTCAGTAAGACTACGCGGGAAAATCCCAATGGATCAAGAAGGTCTCTATAGTCATTGAGTTCTATACTATAGTTCTACGTGACAATGTTAACACCTTGTTTTAAAGCAACACTAGGGCTATCTTGGAACGGACCTCGTAATTCTGAACCGCGGACAGATGACGAGGGAAAGACTGGAGCTTACATCCCCCCTCACCAAGCTTCCACACCACACCACACCAGCAGGAGGATGTTCGACCCAGACGAATTTAATGTGTACCAGATCCGCTTACATGATGGTTCTTCGGTGGAATCGGATCACGAACCTGAAATCGTACCACCATGCCACCGCAGCCCCTACTCTTACTTTTAATAAATTTGATAATTATTTCAGTGTAAAAGATATTGGATCTCGTCTATTTTTTATTACAAAGATAAATTCCTATCTATTTCAAAAAAATCTTGTTGTAAAATAGTTTTTTGGGATATTAGTGTTTTCAGAACACGTGCTTAAATACATACTTTCGGGTTTTTTTTGTTTTTTTTTTCCCCGTAGCATAAATGGTGCTCCTACAGACTTCATCATTAGAATCCAAAATAACTGAATAATAACGCATATACTGTAAATCATAAGTATCCATAATAGTATTCAAGTTTCTTGCAAAATGCCTCAAAATTTCATGACTCTTTGATATTTTCTTGGCGCAGTATAATCAGATATAGCTTTTGCGCCAATAAACACCAAAATCCAATCCTTTGATATATTCAACTATACAAATTAAATGAATAGATTGTGTATGGGATTTCTGATTTTTTAATTTGACGTAAACCTGATATTTTTATTACCAATACCCAATATTCATTCATTTTGGTAGCTGTTACAATATTTTGAAAAATAAAGTATTTTAGTAATTAAAAAAATTAATTTGCTTCTTCTAGATATTAATATTTTCATGCTCTGCAAACAATAAAAAATCCTTCTAGTTTAGAATATTAAAATTAAATTTAATTAATGTAGTTATTTTTGGGGCAAAAATTTAAAAGTTTTCATATATCCTTTGATGAAAATTTTATTTACTATGATAAATAATTTTTAAGAAGATAATTTTTAAAAGAATATCAGAACTGATTTTATGTTTTTTTTAATCGGTCAATTGTCTTACAATTGTCAAAATATATTCATCACGAGTTTCTGCATATTTTATCACAAGAATAAAGATTTATTCAAAATGGTCTTAAAATCTTTTTCCACTTAAACAATGAATTTTTGAAAGAAATCCGTTCCATCTTTTGTATTTTATAGCTTCATAAATTTTACTTTGTTATTGTATTCTGCAAACTGATTTTATTGTGTGTGTGTTTTTTTAACGAAATTTGATAATAATAAGAAATTAAACGCCTTATTGCTAGTTTTTCTTTGATAATTTTTCATACATTTTTAATACTCAGTATGAATAGTTCTGAAATAAAATTTTCAAATTCCATGTTTCCTTTGAATTAATCAGACAAAAACTGAAGGTTAGTTTGAACAAGCGATAAATATACTCAAGTTTGGCATGAGAGTAGGACATTGAATTTTTAAGAAGTGTGCAATATTTCTTATGGGATCATAATTTGTAATTAATATGACTAATAAAAAAAGATTAATAAATAAAAAATAAAGTTACGATGTATTTTACTTGAAATGAGAAAATTAGTATGAGAATTAGTATATACTTGAAATGAGAAAATTCTTAAACTTATTTACAAAGATTAACATACTTGTATTTCAAATGAAAATAAGAAAAAAAAACGATTTTAAGCTCAAGGATAAAAAAGAACTTTATTCTAATACATTCATAAATTAAATATACATCAAATGAAATCAAACTGTTTAAACACCCAAATATTCTACGTCTTGTTTGAAATTTATTTCTAACTGTGTAAACTCCAACTAATTGAAAATATAAAATATAAACTCCAACTAATTCCGGTATGGCCGAATATAAACTCCAACTAATTCATGTATTCACTGTAATTTTATGCTTTCATTTTTCTTCATGTCTGTAAAAGAGAGAATTCTCGGTAACGTTGATTTTAACTCAAATGCTTTATAACCACCAGTTAATTATTTTTCACTATTGCATAAAAGTATGTCATAATTTATTCCATGTTGCTCTTACTAAAGTCTTTTATTCGTATTTTGTCTACAATTAAAGTAAAATTAATTTTTTACTTTTTGTATTTAATATATTACTTTATATATTAATTTTTTTACTATATATATATTTTTAAATTTGTACAAATAAAAATAAGAATTATTTTATTCTCCAATATATGTATATATCTGTTACCTATTTATTAAAGGAGTAAGAAAGACCATTCTTTAAAAATTAAATTTGTAGCTGAAAATCTCCTTTTCATGATCTAAAATTTAATAGTGCCTTTAACAAGCCAAAACTACTTTCAATAATCTATATTATTATTCTATATTCTATTTCTTTGATCAAAATCTTTTTTTCTCTACCAATATTAAGTTTTCGGCAATGAATAACAAATCGCTGATTAGGACTTGTTTAGCAAATTCCATCTTTGTATTTCCATTAAAACACGTCATTTCTTCAAAATTTCAGTTTAAAAAATGATTTCCCGAATTGTTAAATCTGCAATCACTTTTAGCTGTTAGCTTTTCAGGGTGGCAGACTTCTGGGTTGGCAAACTTCATGAGACAACATTTGAAAAATACTTAATATTGACCATCGATTAATATAAAAAGCATCAGACCAAAATAATGATAATTTTCCGAAAAGGAAACAATCCAGTCTACACACTACAATCAGGGGTTAAGTATTGCGAAGCTACGGCGATGAATGAAGTATTAATGTATTAGGTTTCTTTTATCTTTTTTATTATTATTATTGTTGTTGTTTCGATTTCTTAAATTTAAACAATTCAAACAGAGGAAATGAATGCAAATTAAACTGCACCAGTAATGTCAACGACTTTATCGACACAGCCCTATTGTGTTTGAAAATAACGACTGCATAAAATTCATCAAACACTTTGTTCACAAACGTTGCTGAGAGATGCGGCTTAATTCACTGCGATTATGATTCCGATCAACCCGAACAGCCAATTCGCCATCGGGGATTCTCCTGAAAAATCATAGCTATGAACACTTCTCACAATACATTCTACACTCTAAAAGCGTTAGATAGTATGTTATCAAAAACAGTTGACTGCCCAGATTGTCTATTATATAGATATTGGTATACAGGTATCTAAAAAAAAGTAGTTATAATCGAAACATTTCCTGCGCAGAAAGTTACACAATGCTGAGATTTTGCGAATTTATTCGAACTATTTACAAATTTTCACAAATTGATTTTATTACAATGCCAAAGAAATAATTCGACGAGGGAGGATGGTATCAGTTATTTTGTAATATTCTTCAAAGTCAACATGACTTTAAAAATAATGAGAATCAATTTATAATTTCTTCAATTAAAATTATTTTGACATTTTTAAGTAAAAGACGTGCTTATATAGAATTATGTGTATCCGATGTTTTTCTAATATTCTATGTGATATGAAATTATTTTTATTATAATGGCACATTATATTTCTTCGCTTGCTTGTAGAGGCATCTTTTGATCATTATTTATGCATTTAGTGTGTATATATTTGATGAATTACGGAATATGAATCCAATATGAGTTTAAGCATTTTTTATTTCTTAAAATATTTGTTTTTGACTGCCATTAAGATTTTTTGTTTATATTTAGTTGAAATAATATACATAATAAATCATTATAAATGTACACTTGCCATATTATAGCCTGTTTCCGTCCTCAATTTAACAAAAGTATTTCCTCAACGAATGATATTGAGTTAATATCACTTTGTTTGCTAAATTTAAGACTTTCTAGAAGAGTTCTTCGCCCTCTAAAATTATTCTTATAGAAATGCTTAATAATTTCAGTTACATTTTATGTTAGACATGTTATCGATGAACATGACCATAAAGATATTATCTTTTACGTAGAATCACACCTTATTAGCGGTGCTTTGAGAATACGTTTATATGATGATAAATATATTAAATATTGTAAAAACTAGTATCAATATATTTAAAACCAGTGGAAGTGGTCTTCCCAAAACTTTCTCGCATACTCTCTAATAAACGTGTTATCTTTGAGAACGCCTTGCATAGTATTCGCTTGCAATAGTAATGAAATATTAACTTTTAGCTTGAGTTTAGCATTTCTACTGAATCTATCTTGTGATGATCCTTCAATATTTTTTTTTTTTTTTGCGTTTAATTTCTAGCATGCTGTTAAAAGTATCCGAAAATTGAATTTGGGCTTTATATGCATTCTTCCCAAATGATTGAAATAAAAAATTGACACAAAACTACAATTGTAGTCATATGGTACCACCTCAGTTACAAATGATCCGTAACTCTTTGGATTTGGTAGAAATTTTGATAGATATTAAATCCGCGAACTGAATCTTATTTATCTAACTCTTCATTTTGTAATTTTTGTATTAACATATATAATTGGATAGGCGAATAGACAGAGTTCCTCTGAACGAATTTTGCTCAACATTTCATAAAAATCTACAACTTTGGTGTAAAGGCCATAACCAAATTTTATCTGTCTAGTTCGAAGCATTTTTTAAAATTATTTTTGCCACAGACATAAAACAGACAAATACAATGATTAGACATTTTTTGGGGGGACTCAGGGGGAAAAGGTCTGTTAAAAACGTGGAGAATCGTTGAAACCTCGAGTTTGAATTTTTTTGGCGATTATAATACTTTTTCAATACTTCTTATATCAGAAAGTAATGATAAGGAAAACCAATGAACCAATCATAACACCTGATCTGATTTCGTCAGTTTTTATTTCTTATGCACAGTCATGATTTTTAGGTATGCCATTGACGGTTTTCTCACCTCATCCACCCTCTCTTTTTTTTGACGGAGATGCGAAAAACACACTTTCATAATATGTTCTCAATGGGGGGAGGGGCGGACTCTTGAGATAGGAATCTGCAAGCCCAACCATTGGGCATATTTAAAAAATTTTTATTTCTCATTGAAGCTCATGATTGGGATTCTTATTTATGTAATTCACCAACTCTCCAACAGACTTCATTTTTCGGGAGAAATAGAGGAAGTGCTTCACTGTACATTCTGTATGCTCAGATGCCGCGACAGCGTCAGCCACTGGACTAGTTTCAAAATGTGTGGTGCTCCCCCTTCCCACAGTTTATATCATTTGAGAGAAATCCTCAAAACACTGTTTCATTATAAATTATGAAAATATTCTTCAAAATAAATATTTTATTAGAAATGTGTAGGAAACCCTCCACAGAATTTCCATGGTAGCCTTGAACCGATCTCAAAAATGTTTGTTTAATATCAATACTCGCGAGATGTCTGTCTTCGACTCCTATCTATCTCCGTAATACTGATAAAGTATTAAAAATGTTTAGATATGCTTTCAAAATAGCGAAATTAATTGAGAAAATAATTACTAAAAATGAAAATTACTGATTATTGCGGTTGGATGATCACTGTAAATTTTATTGTTCGGTATTAAAATTCTATAACGTTATATATTATTTTTATTTATAATATGTCTATGTGCATTATGAGCTTTCATAAGAAATAAAAATTGACGAAATCGGTACCACATTTTTTTTAAATTTTTTTATTTAGTGATTGTAGCTGATGAGTTTTCTGGTAGAGTTTTCTCCCCTTACAGAAAATAGTTTTTTTTTTTTTTTTTTTTTTTTTTCCATTCTTCAATTTGTGCTCAGTAATTTTTCAAGGAAATCGGATCTCATACCAGAGAACTTCTAAGTTACTAAAACTGCAGATCAGTAGAAGTTCGTTTAAAAAAACATATTTTAATAACGAAACCTATATTTATAAACCAAAATATTGTAAAATATATCACATTAAGGGGAAAATATACTATATTTCTAGATATATTAGATATAAATTATAATTGAAAATTGTTTTGCTAACTTTATGCAGCTGACCTGAAATTTGCTTACAGTACCTTACTGCCCCTTTACTTCCTTTTTGAAAACACCGGAGAATAGAACAATCGGAATGGAGCCGTGTCATACCGGATTGCATACAGGCTATTACTATAGATAAGATTGATAAAACTAATCTATTGAAATGTTTTATTGCACCATTTAAAAATTTTATTATTAAGATGTGATATTTAATTCGAATAATAAAAATAATCAGACTAAAATTATACGATATATTAAGATTAGACAGTAATTAAAGGTGGAAAAATGAAAGAACAAAGAAAGATAATTGGCGAAGGCAATGCGAAGTCATCAACGACTGGGCCACTTTTCCTTTCAGTTATTATAGCACCCATCATCAACAACCGATATAAAGGGAAAACAAACGACTTTTGATCTAACACGATGGCGCACGCAAGTACTGGCATCCATTTCCATTATTTAATACCAGAATGAGAACTTTTTCCAATTCTCGAATAAGTGCCTAATCACACCGTCTTAGCTGTCACTTAAATGTCGGTCTATTTAAAGCAATTTTAGAAAACTTATCACGAACTCGGGTGATTTTAATCACCTGGCACCGGCGGTGTTCAAAAGAAATGAATAAATAAAATACATGACATTCTTTATTGCTTTGTTTAATATAGGAAGACAGGCGCATTATAGCCTTCTCTCCTATCTGAATAATCAATGATCAGGTCAGGATCGCTTAAGCCAAGAGAAAATCAAAAATGCCTAAACATAAAAAGAAAAAAAAAAATTCCAGAACCGGAGTGATTATCTCTGACTCGGCGATAAGGCCAGGGCTATCGAGAAGTGTGATTTATTTGAAAAGGTAAATAAGACGTAATCAGCGCGAATCCTGATGCTTTTAGCCGAGATCGATGTGAAAGTAGAGAAGGGAAATTAAAAGTGTTTTACCGCGAAACGGTGCTTGTCATATTCAATTAGGAGGACGACGTCTCATCTCCATGCTGCTAGCCGACTTTCTTCAAGGGTTTCGGGGCCACATGATGGATAATCGAATTCTTCCAGAAGCTCTGAGCGACCGAAATAAGTGGTCAGGAGGAAAAGCGATGATGGAATTTTTATCCCCGCCGCCCCTCTCCTCGCCAGCAGCATTCTTTTTCTTCTGATGCAAGGAAAGAATCCGCTTCATCAGGGGGAGGGGAGAGCGAGCGCGGGATGCATTTATGCAGCGTTTGGCAGTTGACGGCTTTTTGAAGCGGCCGTTAATTACGAAAGAGCTCCCGCCTACGATAAGAAATATTATCCACCCCCCCCTCCGCCCGCCCCCCATCTACCCGAATTTCCTTTCACTTCGCTCTTTAGCGAAAACAAACTTTGAAAAGTTAAAAGGATGCCAGGCAGCAGCGCGTGTATGTTCTCTTTGCTATGCCTGCGTACACCCGCGTACGCGCCGTGCATGTCCCCAGCGACGCGCGAATGCATTATCACAGCCGCGAAAACTCACATTCTGTAAGAGAGAGAGATCAGGAGTAAAAAGGTAGGGGTGGGGGAATAAGGATGCTACGCATAAGTAGGAGAGGGTGTGCATGGAACAGAAAGAAGATACGGAGGGATGCAGAGTGGGGGGGAGGTTCGCTGTCGCGCCGGGGACGGATTACTTTTTAATGGGGACAGCAAAACCACATTAATATCAAATGCGACTTCGGTGTCGGATGCGCGCGCATCGCCAGATTGCTCGGTGCTAACGATCCTCGTGGGTATACTTGGCAGACGAGAAAATCGCCAGCCACTGTCAACCAACATCGTGGGTAATTTATAAACTGCGGCGGGCGTCTCGAGGGGGATTTCCTCTCACCTCCCCCTCCCTTTCTCCTCTCACTCCCGTTTCCAAAAGCCTCTTCCACCCCCATCACCCTCTCCAGCGCAATACGCGATCTTTTTGCTGCCGTTTGTGAGAGTCGATATACACACATTCGATCCCCCTCCCCTTTCTGCTATGAAAAGGCATAAAAGCAAAGCGATCCCCGGATGAATAACAACAACCAAATGACCATAATCTGCCCGTTAATAATCTTTTTTTTCCTCTCTCTCTCTCTTTCCTTCTCAGTCACTATCACCGCTCCTTCTCACAGTTTGCAGCTCTTTTATTACCTTTTTATATTCATTTCTCTGTCTATATCACGATTGAAGCATTACCGCGGAAGAAAAGAGGGGAAACGGTGTGTGTGTAGCAGAGGCGGGATGAAAAAAAAAAAAATCTCTCTCACAAAACAGAGGGAATCAGGTAAGTTATTTTATTATTCATACGTCTCTTCTCGCTGAAAAGGAATTTTCGATTTCGGAATATAAAATTTCTCGTTAATGGAGGCAATGTGAGAAAGTATACACTGAGAGGGAGATGTGTATTTAAATGTGCTTATTTGAGATAAAGTGAAGAAATTTATTCGTCGTATTCGAACACCTGGCATACCGGTTTGCTTGAGAGATTTTAAAACATGAAAATAAGCAATCGTCTTTTCAGTTATTTTGGATACGCTAGCATTGGAAGCGCTGTATAAATACAATTCAATTTTTGGATAGAAGTGTAATTTAATTTTCGTAATTTCAGAGCCATTTGCAAATGACACTGCATTTTGTACAAATGGATTTAAGAATTAAATATCGATAAGAATAAAAGTTATGTATCAATAAACTGAAAAGAGGCATAAGTAAGGAAATGACTGATAATGTATTGGAAAAGGAAATTCAAGTTATTCGTAGAAATAATCATACAGTATATTCAATCAATAAAAGGAAAATTTTGCGCTTAATCGAATTATTTCTCTCTACCCAGGTTAAGAGATTTCTTAATTTTTAAATTTTTTTACCTACTATCGTATTTACATTCGCTGCTCTTTTCATAAACCGGTAAAAGAGCTCAAGTCAAAGAATTTAATAAGCTTAAAACAGGTTCATGCATGGATTGAACTGACGATGTAAGTTAAATAATAAAATGAGGAAAATTACAAAAAATTAAAAGGGCGAATAAAAATAATAACTTCTTCAATTTAAATTTGAAAAGCATTTCATATAAAGTTTTATTAAAATATTTTGATTATTAAGCAGCTCCCTTCGGCGACCAGCTGTTCTGCCACGGTTACAATAGCCTTCATTTAGGCATGTCAAATAACTTTGTTGAACTGCATCTTATCATACTAAGTGAAAATATCATTTTAAACTATTCTTTCACAATGAAAATAAAGCATACTGCATAATTCTTCATGCAAGTGATCATTGGTGAAATGAGTCCAGTTATCGAGGATTTTTGTGGTATCTTAAGAAAATGGAAGGCGTGGGAGGAAAACAGATGACCAGTGATCATGTATTTAAACACCCAGATTTTCGAATGAAATAAAAACGCACTCGAGAGACTCTATAGTGATTTTTCCCATAAACAATCTACCTTGAAATAGCATTTTGGGGGAGTTCTGTTAAGAATGGGTTCTGGTGGACAACAGGCGATTCTTAGAAATTTATTTAACTATCATAAGCTTTCAGATGAAATAAAAATTGATGAAACCAGACCAGTGTTTAGGGTTACATGACTGTTTTTTTTAAATCTCTCCCTAATTATTTTAAATTTATGGATTCAAGGTATTAGAACTTAACATTAAAAAGACGATTGCAGACTTCAAAAATCCTCCCATTTCTACCGCATCTCGTTTTCTTGAAACCACTTTTTAATAATTTCAAAACGCATCGCGTTAACAACAAGACTCTTCAATTAAAAGAGTAAAGAAACATGAGGACTGAAAAATAATAATAATAATGTAGCCGTTTCTTAATATCTTATATTCGCATTTCTCCTTAACTGATGCACTTAAAAATGTTAAAGAAAAGAAACATTTGTTACGTTTTAACTAACCGAGAAATATCTCGCTCGCTATAATAATATTCAACTTCATCTTGCATCGTGCAATCTAAAGGAAAATGCTCGTTTTATTACAGTCTTCGAAACAGATAAAATATACACATTCATTATTCGCTGCTGCCTTAAATAATTGACTGCTCAACCGTTTGGTTCAGGGACAATATTTTCTTTTTTTTTACTAAAATTATTTATTGAAAACAATTTTGATCGATATATTAACAGCAAAACGTTATGAATCAAATCAAAATGTACATATACATATAAAATTATAATATTATGTATTACGTTATAATATTACGCACGTATGCAATATAATAATAAAAATCTTTATAAATGCCAGAATTATTGAACAACACTATTTCATTGAGAGCCAGAATTTACTAAAACATTTTAGATGAAACTCTACTTCTTTTAATAACGACATACAACTATAGTCTCAAAGTACTCAGAATCCTAAAATAACATAATTTATGTCTTTAGTTTGGTATTGCTCTTTTCATCTGAGAACACGATTACATTTCTTTACACATTCTATTTGTATTATAGCTTCTATACAATGC
>JAPMOR010026209.1:0-21611 GCA_026543865.1 Argiope aurantia
TAATTGGGGCATTTGGGGGCAAGATTTTGCATAATAGAATTATTCAGAAAATAAGTCTCAACCAATTTTCCCGGTGGAGCAGCTGGTCACCAAAGGCAGCTATTTTCTTATTAATAGATTCAGAGCATCAATGTGAGCTTGGGAACCTCAGTGGAAAAAAGTTGTATTTCCACAGCATGAAATAAGAAACATGCAGATATTAAACAAATCACAGTTACATATGGCATGAGATTACGTCGCCATGAAAACGTGTTATTCATTTTTACTTCCCCGTATATGTAGTATAGGGAAAGTATAGTCATTGTCAGAAAATTCGAATTCTGGAATTTGACTAATTTCCAATTTTTTAGAACACCCTGAATTTGAAAAACAATTTTTGAAAAATGTCCGTCTGTCTATCTGGGACAAAGGAAACTCAAAAACGCTTTGAGCTAGATGGTTGAAATTTAGTATATGGTCTTTAGCCAAATTTTCAAATTTCTATCAAATTTTGAGTAAAATATGTTCAGAGGAAGTCCGTCTGACTGGTTGTTCGAATATAAGTTTACATGATATTCACGAAACGAAGAGAAATAGATAGGTAAGATTCAGTACTCAAATTTAGCATCCATGGTGTAGATAACTGCCAAAAATTCAGCAAATCCAACAAATGGGTTGATTGTCTGTCGGTCTGTACGTTCACAAGTTTGTTAACGCGATAAATTAAGACCTGAATAACTTTGATATATAAAAAAATTGTGAGTGATTTTGTAATACACTACAAGTGCAGTTTCAAGTTAAATTTTTTGTTTCAATCTGTTGAAAAAAGAAAAAAAAAACGTGTCTATAGCACAAATTCTAATTTTGGATACTATTAACCACCAAAATTAATCACCAAAGAGCTTGCAATTATTAAGTAAAGCCCCCGCCGAAAGTTAATATTTCGTAACTATTGTACGCCAATGCCATGTAAGGCGTTCTCTGGCATGACAAGTTTATTTGAGAAAGTTTTGGTGAGACCATTACAAAATTATATGTAGATTATGTAGACCATTACAAAATTATATGTCAAATATTTATCTAATTATATCTGTAGTGTATCTAGATATAGGTTAAAAATTATATCTAGATCTGATTATGTGTTTTTCCCACTCCATAGTAAAAAAAATTCTATATTTAAAAATCATTTTAAAATGATTATAGGCATTTTTTGGTGCACAACGATTCAGAGAACTCAGAGAAAATCGAATTTTCTTTAATTCCATTAATTTTTTTATATAAAAAATAAACTAAAAGAAAATATTGCGCTTCTTATCTCAACTAAAAAAATGATAAAAATAAGGCTGATATTTTATTAGGGATTTATCAAACTTTCGAAAAATCGTAATAAAAAAAATCACTTAAAATCTTCAAACAATTATCGAATTTTACTGTTTGTTCATAAAATTTAGTTAAACTTCTCAGTCATTAAAGAAAAGGCAAAAAAAAAACTTCCAGGGAATTAACTAGTGATTTACGCGGCTATTAAAAAAGAAAAGAGAATTTTAAAAAGTCCATTTGGTGCCTTCTAATTTGATCTTTTACGCCACCAGATGCCGCTTTAAGGAACATGCTAGTATTGAAAGGGAATAAAAATTAGGGTTTAACTTCTTTTAAACGGTTCCCGTTACTGGTTATAAAGATGATTATAATACTAATTTTTGTAAAATTAGCGACCAGGTTTAGTAAGCCACAGATAACGATTCAGCTTATTAAATTTAATAAAAGGTAAGGATTATCTGGGGCAGAGTAAGTAGGAAAATAAGTTTTTAATTTACTTGATAAATCAAATGAATAATTTGCGTTCGGGGGAAAAAAAGAAAAGAAAAGAAAAGTAAGAAGAAAGGTATTTTATATAGCGTATCTTTTTCTTTTATTTTTCTCAAATTTTTATAATTGAAAGGAAAATTCTTTTAGCAGAAAGAAATAACATCACCAATTGTGACAACACACAGGCACAAGCATCCATGGACTTTATAATAGGTAACATAATGCTTACAGTAAAGTTAATTACCATATTTTAAATTACTATTTAATTAGTAAAATAAGCCTTTAAGCGATAAAAAGATTTAAACTTGTAATAAATTTCGGATCTTCTTTGTGTTACTCTGAATGAGATAAGAAAAAAAAAGAAGTAAAATAATAAGACATTGAAAAAGAAAGTTATCGATCTTTTTCTTGCAAATAACAAAAACTGTTTAAAAATATTGCAAAAAAAAAAAAAAAAAACATAAGTTCCTGCATTAAAGGTAGAATAAGTTTTATATTTCCAATTATTTAATTTTTAATTTATAAATATGAATGTTTGAAATAAATTTTTCACATATTTTTTAATATCAAAAGCCTCCAAAAGTATTGAATCAAAATTCAATTAAATTAATTTAATAACTATTAACTGGATTCACAAAATGCTAACAATTCATAATTGGATTCACAATATACAATTATTTTTACTAGTGCATTTTCAACGATAATTACATGAATACAATATTTCAAAACGTAACACTTATCATTTTGACCACCAGATTTTAAAAGCTATATTTTACTTTGTAATATAGTAACAACAATTCGTTTTAGAAAAAATATTTTTATGCATTTAATATACAGCGACTTAATATTCTTAAACTTTAAAAAATATTTTTTAAATCAATTTTGTTATCGCCTTTTATTTCAAGAAAGGAAAACACTGACTAAATTTTTGCAGATCGTAACAAAATACAAGACGAATGAAAGAGCCATATTTCACGGGTGAGAAATGAATCATTTCCAGTCGAAAGGTCAGGGTGTCAATCTCACATCAAATATCCTCACAATAAAGAGAAGGAATCCTTTCTTCCGAGTTTTCTGCCTTTTCGCATCAGAGAGCGGAAAACATTTTTCATATATATTCGGAGAAAATAAAATCGAAAACATTTCTTACGTGAATTGAATATTTGAGAAAAGTAGTAATATTCGCTTTGGATTTCAATGAGATATTCCGCGATTCAGAAGATATGTCGCATCGTTTTCATTATTGCATTCCTAGGTTTCAGACCTCCCCAAGTTCGAAAAACACATTTATGGAAAATGCCCGTCTGTCTGTTTATCTCTGACAGAGATAAATAAAAAACAACTTCAACTAGACGGTTGCCATGTGGTCTTTACATTAAATTTGTAGATTTAGATTAACTTTTGAGTAAAATCTGTTGGGAGGAAGTCCATCTGTCTGGACGTTCAAGCCTAATTAGTTTAGTTTTATTAGCATCCCGTTTTCAAAGCAACACTACGGAATTTTTGGGACGGCCCTTGTAATTATGAATCGCGAACAGATGATGAAGACGACACCTGAGCTGACACCCCACTCAACTAAACTTCCACACCACACCAGCGGAAGGACGTATGGTCCCAACGGATTTAACATGCACCAGACAAGTTCACACGACGGTTCGGTTCTTCGGTGGAATCGGGTTCCGAACCTGAAACCCCCCAGTTCCGAAGCCTAGACGTTACTACCAGACCACCGAGATCCCTCGTTCAAGCCTAAATTAATAAGATTATTACAAAATGAAAAGAGCTAGACGGATGAAATTTAGTACAAATTTAACATCCATAGTGTAGATATCTTTCGAATTTTGATCCAAATGCAACATGGGGTTAATTTTCTGTCATTCTGTACTTTCAGAAGCATGAAGAGATATAACTCAAAAATAAAATGACTCAAATATATGAAATTTGGTGCGGATTCTGTGACTACTATTATTGTGTCACATTTTGTTTCAATCGGTTGGGAAAAACGGATCTAATACGCAAATTCAATTTTCGAATATTATTAGTCAGGGATTAATCGCCAAAACGTCATCAAGATTGACAAAATAAATTCATAAAAATTCTAAATTTACGATAAAGGTTAATATTTCGCAACTATTCTACGCCAATGCTATGCAAGGCGTTCTCTAAGATAACGCCTTTATTGGACAATACGTGAAACAATTCTTGTGAAACCTTACCCACTGGGTTTGTTTCAAAGACTACTTTATTATCCTGCATAAATTTCGTAAACTTTGTAGATATGAAAACAAGAAAAACATTCCTGACGTCATCGAAAAGGTTTTACATCACAAATTAAACATTGCAGGAATTTTCAATACTTTGTATAAATCTAAAGAGAAAATTTCGTTATTTATTTCTTGATTGTTTTTTGTACAACTTTGAGTTTGTCGGTGATACTCAAAACTTCGGTTTTCATTATACTACTTTTGATTATAAAAAAGTAGAATTATAAAGTAGTATATGAAAAAATTACTCTAATTGAAAACAAAACGGCAATGAATAGGTAATATATAATTTCGGATAAATCAAGATGTTTTTGGAGTTACAATTCTTTCTTTGAATTTCAAACACGTAATTCTAAATACCACTTTTTGAATCGTGTTCTACCTCCCTTTGATATAAACGTCATGCATCTGTTATTCAGTTTCTCTAGAGCCTATTAAATTCATGTAAATTTCAGATTTGAAATTAAAATAAAGTTCGATTAATATTATATATATTATTAATGATTAAGATTATAGATATCAGATGGACGTTGAATTCCTTTGTGTTCCAAGTGCCCGAATTTTTCTACTTCCCTTCAAGGAGCTCTATTTCCTTCAATCTGCAGCAAAGCCTTAATTCACTTGTTGAATCAGTTTCAACTGCATTTTCATCAGTATGTATAACCATCCACCGACATTTGTAACGCTGGACAGATTTAAAAACATTCTCCACCCATTTGGTTCGCAGCATTATCGGAAGGGCAATTCCATTATCTATTCTGATGTCAATAGAATCGGGTACTTTCAATGTTTAAATTGATTGATTTATCTATCTATGAATACGTATGAATAATAATTAGTTCTGGAAACAAATTCCACATTTTATTTGAAATTTTATGACAGACTTTAGCAAAGAGCAATGAACTGAGGTCTGAAATTATACGAGTTAAATTACACGAATCTGAAATAATTACGAGAAAGTTCATCATCATACACCCATTGCATTAAAAAAATCACAACAAAAGTGAAGTTTCAGTTAATTTAATGTTGCAGAATAGTATTGCTGATGCAATCCAATGCATATTTGAATTGTATTGAATTGTATTTGATTTAGTTTAAAACCAAAAGGAATGTACAACAAATCGTAGAGTGTGAGCAGCAATGAGAGACGATTAAGTTAAAATCTCAATTTTTTTAGTGTTTACGATGCTGTTACTTAATAGTTTACTCTCAACTTTAACTCTCTAACTAACTAACGTGGTATAGAGAATATGTATTAATTGCCAAAAGATTCAAAATCGGGATTTTAACGAATCTCCACGTTTTACACCTCCCAGAGTTCAAAAAACACATTTTTGGAGAATGTCTGT
Source organism: Argiope aurantia (assembly GCA_026543865.1). NCBI lineage: Eukaryota > Metazoa > Arthropoda > Arachnida > Araneae > Araneidae > Argiope > Argiope aurantia. The sequence continues at coordinate 5,402 of JAPMOR010026209.1, forward strand.
TTGTGGCAAAGTGATAATTCAACAAAGCTTTGAGCTAGACGAATGAAATTTAGTATACGTAAGTTATACCAAATTTGTAGATTTCAATCAAATTTTCAGCAAAATCCTCTCAGAAGAAGTCTGTCGTTTCTTCGGATATAATTTAACTTGATAATTACACATCAAAGAGAGATAGATAAGTCATATCACTAACTCTCCGATCCGCCCGAAGGCACAAGGATAAATAATGCTGAATGACCGGACCGCCGCAACAGCAACACTGGTGGGAACTGTGGTTGAGTCCTAAGGGGCATTACCGGCCACGGAAGAACCCTTCCCTTGGGAATTAAGTCCCCTCATCGATGGGAGGAGCCAGATACCCCATTTCGTGTACCCTCGAGGATGTCGAGATCCAACCACCATGCCGGAAGCATCTCATTATCATTTCGAGGTGACCCCCCCCCCGGGGATTAGAAAACTATATAAGTCAATCTACTGACTCTCCAACCCGCCACGAAGGCACACGGATTTAAACCATAAGGCTGAATGACCGGATCACCTCAACAGCAACACTGGCGGGAACTGTGGTCGAGTCCTAAGGGCCATTACCGACCACGTAACAACCCTCCCCGAAGGAAGTACCTCCCGTCATCGATGGGAAGAGTCAGATCACCCAACTATTAGTGTACCCTCCAGGGTGGCGAGATCCAACCACCATGTCGAAAGCATCTCATCCTCATTTCGAGGTGCCCCTCCCGGGGGTTTAGAAAACTAGATAAGCAAAATTTGATAGAAAGAATTAATATCTATAGCCCAGACACTTGACAGATTTTGAGCTAAATCTATTAGAGAGAACGAAATCCAGCAATCCTTTTAGAAATATGTAAAAATGTTAATTCCGAGTTGCAATAACTTAAATGAATCAAATTTGGTAGGTGCTTTTGTGAGAAACTGTACTTGAATTTTAATTCTTTTCTCAATAGATTGGGAAAAATGCATCGAAAACACAAATTCGATTTTTCGATACTATCAACTTTATGCCGGAAATTAATCACCAAATAACTTGCCAAGGATCATACGAGAGATTCGATAAAAATATTGAATTCACGCCAAAGGGAAACATTTCGTAGCTATTGTATGCCAGGTCGTTCTTTACTGGGTTTACTATCACCCACATTATGAGGATATTAAATGCATTTTTCAGTGCACGTTATCGTTGCCATATAAATAAATATTTAAAGAAAAAGCAATGATAGAAGAATTAAACCTACAAAATTTTGCTACGATTATTTGTATTAGAGATTCTAATCTTTCTCCTTTTTTATGATGATCTAAAAGTAGGTTCATTGTCATTTTTTTTAATTAATGAAATTCATTTAAAGTAAAAGTTATATTTTTCAGATATTTTGAAGATATTGAAAGGTTGAAAACATACATATATTTTGATTATCATTCTTTATTGAAATTTTAAAATTATCTAAAACTTTTCAGAAATTTATCCTAAGAATACAAAATTCGATGTATTTGGGAGCCATTTCTAAAATATTTATTTTTCAAATACTGCCATTGCATAAAGTTATAGACAAATATTAAATGCTTCTTAATTGAATGATATTTGTTTCGATATAATTACTGCACTGTTTTCAAAAGAAAATGCTCACATATATTTGACAAGGAACACAAAATCCATAAAACGTTTTTAATTTCGAGTGCATAAATGATCCCAAAATAAACGGGGAGATATCAAGTTATTGAATCAACCCATAGTTGTATTTGTCTCAATCTTTGAAAGATGTATACACTATAAATATTAAATCTATATACCAAATTTTATCTATCTAGCACTCTTCGTTTTGTAATTATCGTGTAAACTTATATTCGAACAACCGGACAGATGGATTTCCTTTGAACAGAGTTTTTCCTTTGAACAGACCATATACCTCATTTCAATCATCCAGCCCAAAATATTTTTGAGTTGTCTTTTTCACAGACAGACGTTCGGACGGATACTCCCCAAAAATATGTTTTTAGTACTCAGAGAGATCTAAAATGTTACTCCATTATTCAAAATCTCGAGTTCAAATTATTATTATTTTTTTATTGTTATTATACTTTTTTCTGTATCACTTATACGAGAAAGTAAAAAAGGCTAGAAATAGTTTTAAGATTATGCTATATATCAGGCAACAGATGAATTTCCTAAGAAATTAAGTTAAGAAATTAGTTAATTATAATAATTAAGAAATTAATTATTATTTAATAAATAAGTTAATAATAATAATAATTAAGAAATTAATAATTATTTAAGAAATAAGTTAATTATAAATTTTAACTTATTAAACTCTTTTTTTACGAGAAAATACTAAAACGCAATTACGAGAAAATACTAAAAGCAGTCTCACTCTTATGCTCCAAAAAAAAGATTGAAATCTGAAACTTTTAATTGCACCATATGAAATCAATCAATACTCAACTCAAAGGAAAGTTTTGCAATGTTTAGTGTATTTTCCAAGAAGAGGTCACTGCATTTGTTTAAAATCGTCTTAAATAATAGTATTTGAAGCCTCATTACTCGGGCAATCTAAGTCTCAAATGTGTGAATCTTTTTTAATGATATAATGCCAATATTATTTTACTAAATATGGCTTGTCAATGAGTTATAAAAAAATCAAACTAAATTTTTTTTAGAAATAAATTTATTGAATCAAACAAGATTATGTATTGCTTTTTTTATGTCATTAATGGATTTTATAATTCAAATTGTCTATTTCCAAACATTTAGAAATTGCATATTTCGTGACATTTAGAGTGGACATCCTGTGCATAATATTGTGACACACACACACACACTTGTTCTTTAATATTCGAAGAAAAGAGTATAAAAACCCCACCTAGTAATAAAAACAAGTATTTAGTAGAAGAACAAGATGTAGATGTGCAAAGCTAAATAGTGTCGAACCAAAAACGTAATTTTTGTTTTATTTGAAGACCGATTTTATTATTTATCTATAGATATTCCAGAAATATTAATAAAAAATAGTAAGAACAGATTCAGAGAATTTTTTTAATCAGCATCTTATGCATATCTCAGATATTAGAAAATAGCTTTAGAATCATTTTAAGAATATGTTTCTCAAATACTTGAAATCTAATTTAAAAGAACAATTTCAGTTTATAAAAACCACTCTTGTTAGAAAACCTTTATCCAAACACGATAATTATTTATAAAAAAGTAATCTCAAACATTTACTCCATTTAGAATCTATCTGATTCTTTTAAAGCCTATTTCTTTTCATTTTACTGGAAACTAGGGTTATTGTAATTAAAAATCTCCGAATCTTATTAATCAAAGACTTCCTTTATTAAATTTAGTCCATTATTTAAATTACGCAGTTCCTAAACAACTATTACTGATCCTATTAAATTATGCGGAGATCTAAATCTATTTCCAAAGCTAAAAGATTTGAAACTAGTGATTAAATTTGATTCCGATTTTACAAAGCAAATGAAATTGCCTTTTCTCCTGATTCACTTATTCGGCTATTAGCTTTGCCATTTCCAATGAATTTTTAGCATTATTATACTGTGGAAATAGGATTATTAAATTAGAATAGAGAAAAGATGATGTAATTGATAAATTTAACAAATTTAATAACGTAAAATTAAATTATCTTTTGCTCTATTTTTTCTTTTTTTCATATTTTCTAAAAGGAAAAGATTAAACACTTAATATTATTCTTTTAATTCTTATATTATTAAGCATTTTTGTTTATTAGTTCTTAAATTAAAATTTGTGTAATATTATTGTTTTAATACATTTCCTATTTGCGTTGAAATTATTTGTTTTCGTTCAAGTAAGTTCTTTCTTTTTATATATATATATAAAGGTTAAAATATATGATAAGAAAAAAGGCGTAAAAAATTTTTAAAGTAAAAAACGTATTTCTTCAGATGAGTGAAATTAATGCGAAAGCATTAAAAAAAAATCAGGGTTTTTGCAGTTAGAGTTGACAAGTGAAGTCAAGAAAACACAACTTCCTTCAACAAAGAGAACTATTTTATAAAACTAATTAGGCTTGATAAATGCGAACCATGGTTGCACAGCATTTATAGATTTTTGTTAGTGTTTTGGATGACAATATAAAGAAGATTAACTCGATATCCAAACTCTTTTATTTACATATGTACATCTAATTACAAAGGATATGTTTATAAAATTTACTATTATGTAATAAATATTTTTAGTAATAAATAATGTTTCAATACTTTTGCTTTTTTCTGCGCTGATTCGATACAATATTTAATACAAAATGACAGGTTTTGATCAGAAAACAAATATGAATTTGATCTATTTTTGTACTCATTGACTTTTTACTTTTACTTCGGCGATTCATTGAATAATCTTATTCTTTATCGAATAATCCACAAGGATCAACAGAAACATATTCCCGGTGACGAATTTTTATCAAAAATTAATTGGTGTAAAACCTCGATTCAAAATACCTTGTTTCACATGTAAATTGCGGAAGCACCCACAAACAGACAAACAAATAAAATTTATATAGATAGAAAAAAATGGGATTTTCACATTTTAAAGAGGAATAAAATATAAAACTCATTAAATTATCGAGGTCCTCGAATTTTTCCTAATTGCAGAACATATATTTTCATTGACGGAAAAAAAAGAGAATAAATTTTATTTACATTGACAAAAAAATCTATAATTCAAAAATATTTTAAATTTGCAAAACGTTATTTCTAATGATTATTAAGTAGATTGAACGTGCAAGTATGTGTGTATGTTGGCACAATACAGAAAAGGCCTATTGAAACAGAGTTATTAAATTTAGTGCAAATTTAATTTGAAATCAATGATATACGTATCACAGCGATTATGTCTGCAATTTTATTAATTAAAATCCATACAAGATTTTTCACATTTTCAAGATAACTTTCAAAATTCTTATTGTACAAAACTAAATTTGTCTTTTAATAATACTAATTTAGTCACCGTGCGCAGTTAGAGTGAAATGAGTGATATTTTAAAATGTATTTTTTCAACAATTTTCATCAAAGTTCTTCATAATTATAATAAAATTTAAAAAGTGCATCAAATATTTCATCTTGCAATTGTTTCCGTTGTTGAAAATAAGGAGGAAACATTATGCCCATGTTTAGTTTAGTTATATTAACATCCTGTTTTTAAAATAACACCAAGACTATTTTGGGACGGACCTCGTAATTTTGAACCGCGTTCAGATGACGAGGACGACATCTGAGCTGTCATCCCTTCTCTAAACTTCCACACCACACCAGCTGGAGGAACATCACCCTCGATGGATTTAACAAGTACGGTACACGCTCTTCGACGGCAACGGCTCGTCGGTGGAATCCGAGCTGGAACTTGAAACACTCCGGTACTGAAGCCAAAACCTTACCAACAGGCCACCGCGGCCCATTTTCCATGAAGTATGTAAAAGTGAAATTGTTGCAAAAGAGAAAATCCGTATTATAGTTTATGGAGACACTCAAGTTCAATCTATAACAAGAAATCTTCGGATTCCATTCTGGAGGTCCTTTAAAACAATACGTAGAATATAAGAATAAATAACATAAAAAGGATTTAATCTTTCGCACAATTTAATGATTAAAAATACTTTTTGACGAAATCCACAACATCAAACTAAATATAAGAGATATAATCGAATTTAACACAATTATACAGGTGGTTTCAGTGATCCATTTCAGAACTTCTAAGAGGAGTTTCGAGTTGTCAGGGTACATCCTGACAACTCGAAATCATATAGCAATGTGGGGTCGAAAATGCTTTCCTGAAGCGGTGTTGCACACAGAAGCACCATAAAGAAAAGAGACCGTAAATGAGAATTCGTTTTAATAATAAATAAAAAGAAGCAAAAGGTGCATGAATTAAAGTAAGTGTTCGAAGTTTCTTCGACGTGCTACAATGCACGCCTCACATCTCCGACGCATGGACATCCGAACATTCTGGAATACTCCAGGCATATCTAGAATCTCTCAGGCAGCTACTGCGATTCTTGCAACGAGCTCCTCAGCAGTGTCAACAGGGGTGTCATAAACTAGCGATTTCATATGATCCCAGAAATAAAAAATAAGACATAAGTCGGGTGACCGAGAAGGCCAATCCACGGGACCCCCACGTCCGATCCACCTTTGACCAAATGTGACATCCAGGTAGTTACGAACATCTCCGCTATAATGGACAGGGACTCCATGGTGTTGGAACCAAATTGTCTGTTGCGTCGATGTAGAAATCTGTTCATCTCTCAAAAGTTGTGGCAATACTTGCTGCAGAAAGAGCAAGTCCGTAGGTTCGGTTAAACGACCCGGTAACATGTAAGGTCCGATGAGGTGATATCCCACAATACCGGCCCATACATGGACCGAAAATCGATTCTGTGCTGCGCGACGTCGCATTGCATGCGGATTCTCGACCGCCCAGATATGGTCGTTATGCGTGTTGAAAATTCCTTCCCTTGTGAAGGATGCCTCATCGGAAAACAATTCAGCAGGAAAAAGGGGATTTGTAGCACATTTTCCCCAGGTACCACTGTGCGAAAGCAATACGAGGTACATAATCCGCCGGTTTCTGTGAATGGACGCGCTGCACGTGAAACGGATGCATGTTTTGTGCTCGGAGAATTCTCCAGATGCTGAAATGGGGAACCCCGACTGCGTTTGCTACACTTCGTGTACTCGTTCTTGGATTCCCCTGTACATGCTGCAGCCCATTCTGTTAGGCGTCTGCAGTCCGTGTTGTTCTTACCCTGTCCCTGTGAGTTTTTTCTAATGAACCTGTCTCAGCTAACCTCTGGTGCAGTCTTACAAAGAAATTATGACTGGGAATACGCCTCGTCGGATATCGTTCCGCGTACAAACGCTTTGAGGCTGGCTCACTACAATTTGCAGCCCGTACGCCAAATGCATATTGGCTAACTCTGCGATCTTGTAATCATCCAACCTACTAACTTGGCGTTCTTGTGCGAAATGAAGATTCCCTGCAAGAAAGCTCGGACTTTTCGCACAACGCCATCTACCGCGTCAGGAAAGCATTTCTGACTGCCCATGGGTATACGATTTTGGTTCGTCAGGATGTACCCTACCCCTCTTAGAAGTTCTGAAACGATTCGCTGAAACACCCTGTATATGCTTTCGTGAACCAGCGTGTCGCCAAAGGCAGCTAAATTATAAGAATAAAAAATATTAAAATAAAATTTATTTTATTTTTATCAGCCTCTACAATATGACTGCGTTTGAATAGTCATTTGAATATCAAATATATCTATTAAAATCTTGAGATACCAGTAAGATAACCCAATGTTAATGACGTCACAGCCAGGTGATTAGCATATTACTCTTCCTTTCATTTACCAATCTAAATGAACGTTTCTCTGTGAAGTTCCAAATATTACCCTCCCTGCAAAATTGAAAAATCCATAACAAAATGGGTAAGGATAGATGAAATGTATGACGTTAATTAATTTAAAGCACTGATATGTTCTAAAAATATATTTTGAAATAACTTTTTGGAATTTTAAAGTCACTTTAATAATATATACAGCTTTATTTAAATAGGTTAAATTAACAATAGCAGTAAATAAATAATACAACGTCAGCCTATTTTACACTGGGAATTAAAGAATTCATCGCTTATTAGATTAAACTGAACTGGTAAGCAAATTCTCTCTCTCTCTTTTTTTTCCCCTTCATTTTCAGAGCATTACTTTCAATACAAAAGGAATAGAAACGCAAGTAAAAAATCGTGAATACAAAAAATGTTTTATACCTTCATTAAATTTTTTTTTGCATTTTTATATAATCGGATATTGCATTCTGAATAAAGTATACTCTTTTTTCTGTGATTAAAAAAAATGTGAGATTGTATTGAAAGTTCAAAAACCCATAATTAAATTGCTTTTTTGGAATTAAAAATAAACCAAATGTTTGTATTTTTTTTCTTCGCGTATTGTAGGAGAATAAATTCGGGAAGTAAATAACACACTTTTCCTTTCTGTAAACACGTTTTTGTTTTAACAGAGAGTTAGAAACGATTTCATTAGTTATTTACTCAGATAAGTAATCATATTTCAGATTCATTAGATGGGTCCGTCTCTGTGGATTCGTTCTAATTCTAGAGTGTTTCCAAAAACGATTTTAATTGTTAAACTTATAATGAAAGAAGAAGAATTTCTACTTCAAAGGAACGAAATACGGATATGTTGTTTGTGTTTCGAAGTCTGGATTAGTAAATTTCTTTATAGTTATTTTTCATTGATAATATTTTTAATTTGTAACATTATTCTCTATTAATGGCTTAAAAGTCATTTTTTTATTAAGGAAATATAAAATTATTTGTGGAAATTAGATCGATTCAAACAACGAATTCCATTCAACCAGCTAGATGTAATTTGATTAACTATTTATTCTAATTAATTAATGTTTATTAAATGAGACGCTATGTTTTGGCTTGCGATGCATAATTGAAATACTTAGTGGTTTATCTTTAAAAATTCTGGCAGAGTTTACATTAACCTAATGTTTAGTGTGAGAATTTATAAACATGATAATTAAATTAAATCTGGAACTACATTAATATTTTTGTGTTTAGAAAATAATGAATAAAGAAAAACCCTTATTAAAGAGTTTAAAATTAATATTTACTTATCAATTGAATTAATTAATTAACAATTATTCTATTAATTAAATAAAATTTTTTAAAAAATCGAATAGGTTCATTACAATTTGAAATTAGAAATAGAAATGCTTTTGAATTACCAAAAAAATTGCAAGAATTTAGGCCAATCTTCTTTTAGAGCAGCCGTCTATTAAAATATAAAAATAATAACAGTAATTTTCTCATCTTTAATTTGAATTTAAAGCTACATTAATGTTTTTAAACGTATATTTTATGATCACATTTTAAAACAGCAGAATTTTGTCGAACTTTGCGTTATATCTTTATATCGAAAAGGATAATTTACGTTAAAAATAAATTTAAAGAAACTTATTTAAAAAACACACGTGGTTCTTTCTTTTCAAAACGTTAAGATTATTTTACACCCTAATATCAAATTCTTAGAACAAGACATTTGTTCATTTCCTGAAGAAAGGCTTTGAAGTTATTAATTTATGAATTTGGAGATATTTTTTTAAATAAGAAAATAACAAAAATGGACAGCCCACATCGATGAAAAAAATGCAGCCTAGATCTTTGATTTCGATAAGTTTTCATCTCTCGCATATTTTGTATCAAATTAAGCTATTCAAAAATCCTGTTTTTCAAATACAGTAAGAACGTTTAAGAGAATTTCAAAATGACAATTGTTTTAACTCTTTATTTATGACAATATGAAATAAATAGGTCTATACTGCGGCCAATGATGTACATTTAAAAAAAATGACTAAACAAATATCTTAACCAATAAAAATGAAAAAAAAATAAATGAATAAAAATAAATAAAATTCCAATCCCAACCTTAAAAAACGTAAAGATAAATATTTCGCAATTAAAACTTCGTCTATTTCGCTACCCACGATATATATCATTTGGTAATTTAATGATTGGTGAATTTTAGAAAAGAAATTGTACCTGTTTAAATCTAACCATTAATTGCGACTTATTGAGAGTAATGCATAGCATCCGAAAGGCGGAAGAAGCAAATTATCAAAGCATTTAGTTATTGAAAAAAAAATTCCGAAATATACACAGATTAATAATTAATTATAGTGAACTTTAATTAACAATAATTAAAGCTTTCAAAAATACTTTGTTAAATTTTTACTATTATCTTTAACGTTATTACTGAGTTTTGTTGGCAATATTAGGTAAATAATAGAATATTGAATCAGAAGATTAATTTTACGAAGAAAACGTGAAATTCTTCTATTTAAATGATTAATTTGTGTTTCAATATAGCCAGTTCATGCAGTGTTAAAGTCACGTGACAAAAGTATCTGCGCATGTCATTAAATTGGTCATGGTCTTTATATATCACAATTCTTTCCTCTTGGAAGACTCGTGGAATAAAAATTAATTTAGCGAGGCAAGTTTAACAAATATCTTTTAAGTCTGAATCAATTGCATTCTACATACCTCTTCACTTAATTGAATATTTATTCTTTTCCTTTATTTACACATTTATTTATATGTTTGAATTTGCTAGAAGTAATAACTGTGTCTATATATGTGTTTTTTAACGATAATAAATTATTTTAATACTTTAAGAACTTAATTATCAGTTCGATTAATTTAATTAAATTTTGAATTCTTGTTAGCGACAACTTTCGTAGCAAAATTTATAAAGAAAATTATAATTTCATTTGATATTATTTATAATAATAAATTATACTTTAAAAACAAAAATATGGAAAATAATTAAATTCAGGAATATTCTACTTTTAAGTTCACCATTAAATGCATTAAAGTGCAGTTTTCATTGAATTTATTTAATTTTTCTCTTATCGAAGAATTAAACTATTTAATCTCAATTCCACTTAACAAACAGCTATCTAGCACTTCACCACTGAAACAAAATATTTCTTTTATGAGGGGAAGGAAATATTTTTAAAATCAAAAAAGCCATTTACTGGATAAAAATACATATGAATATTTTAAATTAACGGAACAGTATTTTAGAGTGTGTAGCAAAGTATATTATCACAAATTTGAAATAAATAAGAAAATAACCAATTTAAAAATAAACTGATTGAATGGAAAATGATTCTTCTTTCCAATCAAAATTCTTCAGTGTATTTAAAAGTTAGTTAATGTTTTATTTATCATGATTTTCCATTTTTCTCTCTTGTGCTAATATTATTTTGGCTTAATTATCAGTAGAAACTATATATAAACAAACTTTCTCGTGCCTATTTCTACGCGTCAAAATTTTTGTCGACTGAATTTTCTAAAAAAAATTCTTGTACTGGGACTTAAATAATTGTAGATTTCATGGAATAAATTAGGAGATATCGTAGCATGACAATATATTAGGCTTAATTCTTACATCTTAAGATTATTTTTTGAAAATATTCTTTATTCAGTAGAATAAATAACGTGCATGCACAAAATGTACTTAGTTTCTATATATTATATATATATTTAATTATAAAGATATTTAGTAATGACATGCAATAAGCCAGTCTAATAAACAACGTCAGAAATTATTGTAAAATATTTTTAAAATTGCGAGTAAAAAATCGGGGCGAAATAGAAACGATATTACCGAAAGGCTATTTTTTCATTAAAAGTGTTGTTAAAATAATTTTAATTTTAATGATATGTAATGCTATACCATGTAAATCTTTCTCTGACAAAAGTTTATTAGAGAGTATGCGAGAACGTTTAGGATGGACAACTCCCGCTGGACAAAGTTTTTTATTGTTGTCAATTAATGAAAAGACATGATTTTTTTTCCAGAAACAACAAACATAGTTATTTTTTTCTCTCCCTACATAATTTCTTCTTTTTATACACAAGACTATCTTAGAAAGCAATGTTTATAACATTTCACGGCCGCATTATACACAAACGCTATACATAAGCAAATATGAAAACTTTATTAAACAACTAGGGTGAACCGGAGTTGAAATTCCCTCTTCGCCAAGTTGCAATAATGCGTCAAAGCTGGCAACCTTCGATTTCTCTAGACTGAGAAAATCTATTATCTTTCGCCTTTATTATGCGCTATGATTGGACATCTGCTCCCTCGCTTTTGAACATTTCGCAAAACATGGCGCAAGACCGTTGTTGGCGAGTTGGCGATTTTTGAAAATTGCGCCAAACAGGGGGTTAAACTCCGGTCGTATGAAGAACTAATTTACTAATCGTATAAACACTTTAATTAGTTATCCCCAGATTTTTTAAAAAATACACATGATCTCACAGTCAGCAAATTCTCCGCTCGTTCTCTATTATCAGGTTTAATGACTTTCTTTGGTTTTGAATTTTTTAATGTATAAAAATTAATCTGCTTTTATCAGAGTTCACAAAATTACGATAAATTTTTGTTTTTATCAATACTCACAAAATTAAAATTCATTTCCTATTTTTATTTATATTTACAAAATTATAATCAGATATTTGGTTTTATAATTATTTGCAAAATTGCGATTTAATACCTTCGCTCTTACCAGATAGACTCAAATATTTTAATGGTATTCTTTTTTTCTTTCTTTTTTTGATACTTGGTTGAGTCTTAATTCACTTCCACTCAGTGTTCAGTCAATAGTGCCTAATGCTAATTAAACCATTAAAATAACCTAATTTTGAATTGGAATTTTAAATTAACACTATAAATTTAATATATCTCGAGGTGTATGTTATTAATTACACTACTGGTCAAAAGTATGGCAAGTATGAAAAATTTCACGTTTTTTTCAAGAATAAACCCCATAAAAGTAATTTTTTCTTTTAAATTGATAATTTTAATGTCAATATGTTAAATTAAACTAAAGGCATGATATAATTAAATTATTGAACAAGAAAAATTATTTAATTTCATAAAGACTACAACTCAAACAAAATGTACAGGATATCAGTATCGAAATCCATTTTGGATCCCTGGAATAAAATGAAATAAAGAAAAAAATTCAAGTTCTTTTGATCAGAAAAGATAATAAAAGAGTTCAATTTAACTGAAAAGCATTTAATATTTGATTGGGGCCCCTCTGGCTTCGATCACAGCAACTACTCTGTTAGAAGTGAAATCCACAAGGTTTTGCAACACTTCCTTCGGTATTTCATGGTGCCAAACTTTAATTCTTGTTTCCTGAAGTTCTCGTTTTGATCTGAAATGATTCTCAGGTATTTTCTTTCCCATTAAGGCCTTAGCACACGGGCAAATACCGTCTACACTTTCGTTGACAAACACGCACGGAAAAATGTGAGTAGTGGCGTTACGTAGGGATTTGCTGTAAGGTAAACCTAAAACACAGGTGTACTTTATGGCTAATTTATCGCTCTTTATTCGCTTTTTTCTGTTTTGTGAATATCTGTACCTTACTCATTTCGTTAGTGGGATTCCTGTTCATACATTCCGTACATTATTTTCTGGGATATATTGTTGTTATATCAATTTCGTTAATTTATCAATAATAATGACAGGTTTACGTACAAAAAATGTAATAATTGCATAATGTATCTGTATTGGTATTTTATAGATTAAATTGTGAATATTAAATTTAAAACAGAAATATGCTAAAAAAGCGATTTTGTGAGTTGGATGTGCAATTAATTTAGAAATGAAAACTTCATTATTTATTTATTAAAACATTAAACAATAACAGAATCATTCATATTCTGCAATTCTCTCAAATGCACTATATAATGTGCTGAACAATATTTCAACGGTAAGAAAATAAATTGATCCTATTGACTTTCACAAAAGCATAGGAATTAAATAATTTTTTTAACTGTATGGGAGATGTTAGTTACATATTTTAGAAATTCAAAAATTCCACCATTATTTATAAAAATTAAAGATTTAATCTTTTCAAATGCAGTTCACAAAAAGAAGACAATTCACATAAGCATTAATATATTTTTTTTAATTCTAAAAGTAAGTTTTCTTGGTTTTGATGACTATCTACGGGTGTCAATATCTCCTCATCTTCTGATAATTACTGTACGAATTTCTTCGTGTAACAGTTTTCTTTAATAATGAATATTCAGTGGATTCCAAATAGCTGGTTTTTCATGAATAAAGTCGATCAAAACCCATTTTTTATCACACGACCATGCAACATTTTTTACCGTCTTTTAAGGAGTGATTCGGAATAGTGTTCACAAATTAGTTTCATATTGGCGTCAATCGCGCCATTCTTGGCAACAACGTCACTACCAAAGCCGTGCACGATTGGTTGAATTTCGTTTGCAAACAATCCTTCCGTCACTATCGTCTACACTTTCAAGCCGGTTGAAAACAGTCCACGATGACAAAAATCCTGCTTGACCGGTTGCCTGCGGGTATAAACGGAAAAGTGTCAACGAAAGTATAGACGGTATTTGCCCGTGTGATAAGGCCTTTACACTCCATAAATTCTCAATGGGGTTTAAATCGGACGAGTTTCTAAGCCATGTAAGAACATTCATACCATGTTTTGCAAATGCAGCCTGAACATAAATGTTTCTATATAGAGGTCAGAACTGAACTGAAATGAGATTTATAATTTGTATTTCCTGTTTCGATGTATGGCAGGGTGCTAGATCTTGCTGAAATGTCCATTTCTGCTTTGGGAACATGTAACGAGTACTACGAATCAATTGATCCTTCAGCACACCAACATACTTGTCACCATTCATGCTTCTCTGTGCAAAATGAAATCGTCCATTTGACTGATATGACATACACCCCCACACCATTATGCTTTCTGTGTGTTTAGATATATGAATAAGGCATTCTGGTCTCATTTTCTCCTTTGCCTTACGCCAAACGTGGACAAGCTTGCCAGACATTAAAGAAAAGCGACTTTCTCATTGAATATAACTTGTATCCATTTAGAGATACTCCAATTTTTATGCATCTTGGCCCACTCGAATTGTTTTTCCCGCATTGCTTTCGTTAGTACTGTTTTTTTTCTAGGTATTTCTGCCTTGTAACCAGCTTCACAGAGCCTCCTTCGAACTGTTCTGGGACTGGCAAATGATAGACATGGACTCATTCTATTCTTTTGCAAGTGTAGAAGAACTTACAAATCTATTTTTACAGTATAATCATGTCAATGTAACATCAACACGTGTCAAACAAATCGTGTCAATGTACCATCCGAGGTTTAGAAGAAAACCTCGGAAGACTATTTCTAGGCATTTTATCTACGGTTCCTTCGGTTTTGAATCTCCCTATGAGGCGTGAAAGAGTCGACTTACTGCAGTCGTACCGATGAGGAATCCCAACATTTGAAATGTTTCCTTGAAGCATTATATTAACAACCTGGTGCTTCGCACGAGTTAATTCCCACATTTTAAAAAATGAATAGTTTAAATTGAAAAGCAATGCGCAACGAACGCACTTCGACAGCGTAACAAACGAAATGAAATCCTTCGCAGTCGGAGCGATTATATAATAAACTATCGGGACGATGTAATGGTTGCAGACGATATCTTCACAATGGATGACGTAATAGCTTGAAACTTCAATTACATGCAAACAGAATGTTGAATGATAGAACTAAAACAGGAACTCTACTGCTAAGTCAATTGCTGCAGCTAAAATGAAAAAAAAATCTTATCATAACTCCTCAAACATTGCAATAAGGAGATGGATAGTAATGTAAATATGCTGAAATCAGATTTAAACCCATAATTTCATTTATCGAAATAAAAGAAATTATCAATACAAACACTGGAATGAGAATTTACATGCTCATATTTAAAATGTCATGAATTATTTGAAGTGATTTAATAATAATAAAAAAAGAATTGTTAGGTAATAATAATGATTAATTCAAAAAACGTATGGCGATATATTTTGTTTCTCTTTGATAGTTTGAATTGCAGCTTTGATGTTTCACAAGAATATCATATGGATTGATTCTGGCTTTATTTAAATTGATTAAAAAAAAAGAAAAAAAATGAATAAATGAAAATACAACAGAAATGCAAGATGAAAAAAATATCTTCCCCTAAATAAACGAATGCTACCAAACCATTTCTTTATTTTATCTCTTTATTTATTAATTTTGTAAAAAAACAACAACTTACTTCTACAAGGTCTCTTTTTTTACAATTCAATGACTAATACTTTATTAAAAAAAATTGTGAATACAGAGAATTTCAACTGCGCGTGTTATTTTCTAATTTGCAATGTCGTTGAGTTTTGCAATCCAGGTAAAGTATAAATTTATTACAGAAAACGAAGAATAGGCTGAATTTTTTTTGAAAGTTTGGAAATTCATAATTACATTATTTTCTTTCGGATTAAAACGGTAGTTTCTTTTTAAATTTTTACTAATGATTGTTTATTAGATGCTTAAATAACAACGGTTTCCTTTTCCCAAAAATTCCTTCACCGTTTTTTTATAGCTGTAGTTGGAAACATGTTCATTAGATAATTATGTTGATTAGTAATTGGGTTTAACAGTATTCCCTTCAGATTAAATCGGCAAGAGTTTATATCGTTTGGAAAAAAAAATACTGACCCATTAAAATTTCAGAACAAAGGTTTTTACTTAAAGGAACAAAGTAATAATGCTTGTA